>VZTJ01005393.1:878643-916027 GCA_013397795.1 Orthonyx spaldingii | reverse complement strand
AAAAAAAGAAAAAAAGAAAGGGAGAGCAGAGTTTCTGAGGTTTGTTTGGCTTGGTATTCTCATAGCAAAGAGCAGGAAAGAAGTAGCTCAGTTCAGTATTTAGTTACAGTCCTGGAAAATAGGAATCACTTAACTATTTTACAGTGCTGTTCTTCCACTTTTTGCAGAAGTTTAGCCCTAATACCTATTGCACTAATGGCCAATGCTGATTCAAGAGCAAGCTTATTAGCTTAAAGGGAAGGGAACAAAGACATGTTATCTTCCAAAACAATCACAGAAAGCAAGAGTCTCTTATATTTGCTTGAATAGGAGCAAACACTTCTTTTTTTTTAACATAGATCTAGTCTTACAGTCCCACTCCGAATGCCTTTCTTTAGAACACTACATCCTATTCAGTACAACAGAGGTTCTTAAAAGTTTGACAAAAAGCTTTTTCATGGGTTTTTTTTTCTTTGACTGAAAACTCCCTGCTGGGGGGCATAAAGGTTTGGGGGGTAGATAATGTGCTCAGTGCAAAAGAAAATGCTAAACATGTGAAAGCAAGGGGTAGACAAGTTTCCAATTTGTCTCACAAAACTCTCAACATGGCCCATTTAACCTCCAAAATATTTGTGGGGATTTGTCTTTTCACAGTCCACATGCTTTTTTACAGCAATTTTCCTGCTGGTACGGTTTTAACTTGTGAATTTAAATCCTTCCTACACAAGCATAACTCCCAGACGAACAAAAAGTACATGTCTTCAAGGTGGAAGAAGATATGGTAGGATGAACTGACCTAACACAACAAATAGCACAAGCTGCTGCACTTTCCTCTAGTGTGGAATCCTGTTGCACCTCTCAATAATCCAGATAAATTAAGTGCCCTGTCAGAAACATAAACTACTACAAAAACTCTCAGAAGTTTTCTGCTCCACAAGTAGACTTGGCGGTTGGGAGAATGATCAGAAAGATCTAGGTCTGTGCAGTTTGCAGTGAGGCTTGGAGGGACAAGTCAGGGAAGATATTTCAGCCTTTCTAGGATGAAGCAGTTTCTCTTGCTGTCTCTGGTAGAACTGCACTGTCCCCATGTGGACACAGATATAAGTAGCTTTGTGTCATACACTGCAGTTACTTACTTCTCTCTTCATCCTTAGGAATGCCAGCACTAGCTAAGTATCTTCACAATGGGATAGCTGAACCCACACAAGATATCCAGAGAGAAAACATACATAATACATTAACTGTGTCCCTACAATTATGAAAATACAACCTGTGTGTGAACAAGCCTTTACTTGCTGGGATTAGCAAGTTGCAAAGAGAAAGCGATTACATAATGATTTCTAAATGTGTCACTGAGAATGAACACCAAAGCTCCTTTAAAGACTCTTTTGAGGCCATCTGAGAGGCTTTGTACACTTACTCCCTTGTACATTCTGCTGTGCCAAAGCTAACTGCATTAATGCAGGGATGGTAGTGAAACCTCTAAAGAAAAAACATCCTGCTGATGGCACTAGGAGGAATGATTCATCCTACACATCCTTGGCTTCCTCCCTGGTGTAGATGATACCTTCCCCTCTTTTTAACTGTTTCTTTTTTCCTCTCCTTAGTTCAGAAATTGGAATCATTTTGTTAGATGCTTGGCAATATGTATATACAGAACATATATACATATTATATATGTGTATATGTATTATATATTATGTATATACAAAACTGAATCTTGGCCCATGGTGTTTATCTCAGCAGCCTAAAGATGCATGTTTTTAATGTCAAGAATGTCCAAATCTTGTTTACTCTTTGTTTTGTTGCATCTGGGAGACTATCCGTCTCTGTTCTGGACAAAACCCATGGAGTGGTCCTGCTCAGTAGAGGCGATTAAAAGCCAGACAGCTCTCTTCTGATTCAACACAGTCTGTGATGAGGTGCTGTTTTCATTTCTGTATCTGGAATATTAAAGGGGAAGAGACAAAAATGTGTGTTTCTTGTGGCTTTGGTACATCAAATGCTCCGTGATATGTTGCCTCAACATTTGCTTGTTTCTGGCATGCTGACATTTCACAACCTACAGTGAACAGGAAATCACCAAGAATTATTCTGTTTGTGTTTAGATGTGGAACATACATTGCTCGTGTTTAAAGGACAGCACCATAAAGACATGTGTTAGCTACAAACTTTAACTGAACTGTAAGAAAATTACCCTTGGCCATCTTGACTATATGTTACCAACTGCACGTAACTATTCTGGCTTTGTGATCTCAGCAACACAATTAGCCAGGATATTTACAGAATTACTGGGGGCACGACGAGGAAAGTGGAAATTTTCTCAAATTTTTCAAGCCAGTATTGGTACCCATGCCTCTTGAGATAAAATGCAGCTCAAAATGACGCATTTTGAGGTGCAGAGTGAAGGTCAATGAACAAAGGACAAAGCATACCAAATACTGAAAAATTAACATAGGACATTTACATGATTTCAAGACTGACTCTTGCATTGTGAAGTCTATGTGTTAACCCTAGCTAGCTGGTAGCCATTACTCAGGAAACTGATGTTAGGTGGTACTATAAGGGTCTGTCTCCTCTGCTCTTCTAAATGAATCACAGCTGAAGATGAAATGACATGCAACTCTGTCTTTGTATTCCGGAGGATGTGGCTGGTTTGTATCTTTACTCTTTGAGTAGAATAAATCCACATCTAAGAAAACATTCTGGAAGTTCATAATTGCATCCAGATGATCACATGTTGGGGTATGATCTCTCCTGTCTTCATAATACAGAGTACTTTAGTCATTCCCTAAGATTAAACTTCTGGTGTTCACAGCCAAGAGCCCAGGCATCCACAGACAGAATTAAAACTGGACTTAAGAGTATATCTGCAAAAATATGATATTCATATATACCAGGAGGAACAAAGCACCAAATTTGAATTCCAAACTATCTTTCATGTCTTCTTGCGATGTTCAACCATAAACCTTGCATTGGACACCTAAGCCAGTTCACCTTGGTTTCCTATCCAAGACTATAGGTCTACTAGATTATGAACCCTAGTGAATAAAACTTTTGGGTTAAGCTCCTTTCAGTCATGAAGAGCAAGGCATGGGCTCAGGGGCACAGCTGCTTCCATGGTCTGCACTATGGGCTGCAGGGAAATTCCAGATGCAGTGCCTGGAGCACTTCCTCCTCCTCCTTCTCACTTCACTTCATGATGTGCTTGTACTATGAGGAGTGACTGAGGGAGCTGGGGGTGAAAAGGAGGAGAAAAGGACGCTTGGGGAGACCTTATCACTGCCTACAAGTGCCAGGAAGGAGGTTGTAACAACATGGAGGTCAGCCTCTTCTCACAGGCAACCAGCAATAGGACAAGAGACACAGCCTTAAACTGCACCAGAGGAGGTTTAGGATGGAATTTCTCCACAGAAACAGTGGTTAGATATTGGAATGGGATGCTCAGGCAGGTGGTGGAGTAACAGTGACTGGAGGTGTGTAAGGAAAGATTGTAAGTGGCACTTAGTACCATGGTCTAGTTGACACAATGTTCGGTCATAGGTTGGACTCAATGAGCTCAGAGGTCCTTTCTGCTCTAATTGATTCTGTGGTTCTGTGGCTTTTTGATTCACTGACTTTGGTGCTTGCATAATTGCTCCTCTCTTTTCTGGCCACAATTACATCTTTTCAGTAACTCTTCTTTTCTTGTGTTCTTGTATATATTATCACAGAAGTGTTACCACCATCACTGATTTTTTTTGGCCTCAGCCAGCAGCAGGTTCATCTTGGAGCCAGCTAACTTTGGCCTTGTCGGACATAGAAGAAGCTTCTCACAGCTTCTCACAGAAGCCACCCCTGTAGCACCCCCACTACCAAAATCTGGCCACACAAACCCAATACAACAGATGCTGAGTAGGGGCACTACACTTCTACTGAAAGAGGGTTAAGAAATTCTCACTAAAACCTGGCAACATTCTCTTGCAACAGGATGTCCTTATTCAAGTGCTGCACTGGCACACTCCTTCTACAAAGGTTACAGTCATTAAAAACCACCTAAGAGACATAATACAGTATGGGGGTTTTTTCATACTCCCACTGTGTTACTGCCAATTGAATGACAGCACAATTCAGATGAAGAGGAAGACTCAATGCTGCTGACTCAGCTGATAACTTAGTATCAGTGAGATACTGTGTTTATCTGTGTTTAATTCCCCAACTCTTGTTAGTGACTTTTGGTGTGATTCCAGGAGACTTCCTTAAACCTTCTTTTCCTACATCTCCTTTTATATAAATTTGGCTTTTGCTGTTTACCTGTATATACTGACTCACCCTCCACCCTTCTCAGATCACACACACAGGCAGCTGAACTCTCAAATACTACCACAGTGGAGCTGTTGGGGAGCTTAGATAAAGCTAATGTAAGCAAGAAGAAAGAGATTCCTCCAGTGCTTCACATAATACATGCTAATGCAGTACTATGGAAAGCACTAGAAGAAACACATGTTACTCTGCTTAAAATGTTGTAATTACTTTAAATAAATGCAACCTGAGAATAATTTGCTGCTCATGGAACTGTTTTTAATGAGTGTGATGGTGGAAATATTGGACTGTTAATCAATGGTCAGGACCAGCTATTATTCATGTACATAATAGGAAGAGAGCCCCCATGAGTCTGTAATATAAGACTGCTAGTACACACAGCTGTTTAAGTATTGGGGTCTTTCTGAAGTGTAAACTATTAAGAATTTACTAAAACAAAGTGTTTGAACTAGACATGAAAGGGGGAGAAGGAAACCAGAACAATTTTTTTTGCAAGACAGAAAAAAATACTTTTCTATAGGACTGCTGGTTCATTGCGTTCCCCAGGAACAGGGATCTCACATCCCCTCACTGAACTGAAGGGCTTCAAGAGAAATAAGTGTGGGAGTAATTACAAAAAAAATCTTTTTTAACTATTTCCAAAAAGCCATCACTTCAAAAATTGATTGGGAAGTTGTCTAAAATCAATTACCTAGATGTGCAGAGGGTAGGCAACAACAGAAAATAAAAAGGCCTTAATGAAGCTACAAGCCCAAATCTGAAGCAACACAGTCTCTGTGTCAGCAGCAGTAGGCAGTCCAAGGGTGTAACTATTGCTGCATGCAGGGGCAACCTCGGTGCTAGGGAATGCCAGGGGCATTCTGCTGCTGGATGAGAAGGAACTGTGTAAAGCCACAACAAGGCTCATTGACAGAAGGAGTCCTCAGATTCAGAACAGACTCATGTGAGCCTCCTTTCCTACTGGGACAACACTGAAAAGCAGATGTTGGAGCACATGACCTGCTCCCTGTATTTAAACAGCTGCCTCAGCCCCTCTCACTGCTACTTCATCACTTCCTTCCTTAGTCATGTCTAATATGTGAAATGCAGTTAGTATGAAGCAGAAACCTGTAACACTGCAGGAGGATTTGTGTCTGTTCCCCTACACTCCTTCCAGCAGGTCGCACTGGAAACTCTGTCCTGAAGAAAAATTGAAACTGTGGCCATTTTTTCCTCCTCCTCACAACTGACTTTGACTTGAAGGTTTCAGTTAAAGAAGAAAAAAGGCTACACACTACTGATGACCAGAGGAAATTAAAATAAGAACAAAACAGATGAGGAACCATTTTGATTATACAAGCATACAAGCTGAAGCACAGCCAGCCATGTAGATGAACAGACAGGACAAGAAATGGGAAGGTTAAAACAAAATAATGAAACAAAGTGCGAAAGATTAATTTAAGAATTCTGGGGCCTGTTTGCAAAAAAGAAGGATGGAATACCATGACTGATTAATTCCTTCCTGAGAAACGTGTCATTGAAAAGCCATCTCTTCTTTGCCTTCAAATTCAGCCTTCACCTTGCTTCTCCATCATCCAATATTAATTAAAGTAAAAAGTATGTGACAGAAAACCACTGGGAAAAGAAGGTAAATTTAGAATACAAATGTTTAAATCCCACTCAGAAGTGGTTTAGTGGGCTTCACTTGCATCAGTATCAATCTGTTTGCTGAAGAAAACACTGTTTGCTCTATCACCAAGTCCTAACTGCTCAAAAAGGATTTTAAAAGGTGTTCCTTTTGAAGTGTGCATTTGCATTGTGAAAACAAGTAACTAATGCCAATTAGTACCAGCTACTTTTTCAGACAGATAGTCACATAAATTTTGTTGGACTTCTTGGCAACACCTAGGGGCCTCACTAACAGACAAGCATGAAACTGTGCTATCCCTAGACAAGTAAAGAGCCTGAAAACAGTCTACTTGCCTTGCAATTTAAGTATTCATTGTATCATATATTCATAGTATCATAGAATGACCAGGGTTGGAAAAGACCTTGAAGATCATCTGGTTCCAACCCTCTGCTAGGGGCTGGGATATCTTCCACTAGACCAGTTGATCGGAGGTCCATCTAACCTGGCCTTCAACACTTCTAGGAATTCAGTAATTTCTCTGGGAAACCTGTTCCAGTGCCTCACCACCTTTATGGTAAAGAACTTTTTCCTAATACCTAATCGAAACCTACTTTCTTTCAGTTTGAAGCCATTTCCACTTGTTCTGTCAGTACATGTTCTTGTGAAGAGTCTCTCTCCATCTGCCTTGTTGATTCCCTTCAAGTATTGGAAGGCCACAATTACGTCACCCAAAATGCTTTGCTCTTCCAGGCTGTACAAACTCAAGTCTCTCAGCATTTCCTCACAGGAGATGTGTGCCATCCCTCTATCGTGCTGGTCTTCCTCTGGGCTCACTCCACCAGGTCAGTGTCCCTCCTTGTCATGGGAGCCCAGAGCTGGATGCAGCACAGCTGGATGCAGGTGGGGTCTCACCAGACCAGAGCAGAGCAGAGGGGCAGAATGCCCTCCTGCGGGATCTCATAGTAGGTTAACAAACCTGTCTATGCCTGACATTTCTGTATTAGCACGATCTGTGTCTATCTGTGAGAAACTCAGTGTTCACAGAAGCAAAGAACCAAAACAACCAAAGAAGAAAACAGCAACAAAGCTGTACCTGGTGTTTTTCTGAATACTTAGAGAGCTTGCGTTATAAGTATCTAATAATAGTTTGTGGTAGCTAAATAATAGCCAATGAATCTATTGTAGTAAGTATGTAACCAATGAACATGTAACCTGAATAATAAACATACAGAAGTGTATAAAAGTCTGCTGACTCTTACAATAAACAGGTTCTTCAGTCTTCTGTCTTGGTTCTTCGGCTTTTCTGCCTGAATGGATTTAGGGTTCTTGTTTGTCGCGGTTCTTCCAACAGCGACACCTAGTGGCTTTCGGTGGGAACTGCAAGCATCACCTGGTGGCCTGCACGGGGACCCTGACATCTGGTGACCCCGACAACCTTCCTGTCCCTGCTGCCCACACTGCTCTGGATACAGCCCAGGACACGTTTGGCTCTCTGGGGTGTGAGTGCCCATGGCTGGGTCATGTCCAGCCTCTCACCTCCCAGGCACCCCCAAGTCCTTCTTGGCAGGGTTGCTCTGAATCTGCTTATCCCCAGCCTGTGTTGATACCAGCTACTCACTCAACCCAGGTACAGCACCTTGTACTTGGATTGCATTAAATTCTCATGGGCCCACTTCTCAAGCTGGTCCAGGGAATTGTACACATTGCTCTGTATGTATCTTTGTATTTTTTCCTAGCACCAGGGAGAAAAAGTTGAACTGAAAATGCTGGAACCTTTGCTGTTTGTCATTGCATTCCCTCAGAACAGGGAGAGTTTACTGTCCAGAGCATCCAGTGTGCCTGACCAATGACCACAAACCAAGCGGTATAATGCAGTTGCCAAACTCTTCAGTATGATTTTTCACACAGGTTAAGACAATTTATCTGGACTGCAGTGCAGCAGTTCCTATGGCCTCAAACATGCCAGTCCCCAGTAGGCTGAAGTTTGTAACCTGCATGGTGGGACAGTAAAAAGACTAAAGTTGGTCTGCTAGACAGGGTTTTCACCCACAAAAATCTTTTCTAATCCTTTTTTTCTTCTGTGCTTCTTACTTTTTCTGCAGAGCAGCTATAATGCAGTATATTTTCCACATGCTGTTGAATTCATCTGAGCAATCAGTTTTCCTGTCTCTGCACTTCTGTTTTCATTGCTGCTAGGAGTAGAAAGGCCAAAATGCCATGAGCAAAATTAATCTCACAGCATTTCAAGCATTGTTAGAACAAAAATGTATTCACATTTTGGAGAATGTTTGGCCTTTGAAGAGGTCTAGTGTAATTTTGGGGCCTAAGTTATGTGAAACATTTAGTAATATTTTTGTTCATTCTCTCCTCTTAATATAACTCCCTTTTGCTGCACGCTACCTTTATGTTGTCAATAAAAGTACGAAGTAGACCAGAACTGAATGAGAATGACTGAGTTTTCTCCTGGTTTCAAATTGGTCTTAAAGCAACACAGCTTCTGAAAGCCAATGAGAAGCCAGAAACATTTGGGTTCCCTTCATACTCGTCAATGTCTCCCTGCTATGTTTAACCTTGAAAATCCAAATACAATATAAAAGTTAGATAGTTATGCCCACAAAACTTTTACAAGGAAATTTCTGTACTTGCAGATACAAGATAAAAGTTAGTAAAAGTAAGAGAAGGAAACTGACCCAGGGAGAGAACACAGGAATTCTGGTCACAGTTTCGTACTGACCCACTGATCATTTTCTACAAAATTTGCTAAAGGCACTACCAAAGAGCTATATGCAATTCATTATCTAACTTGTGAGCTATTGTCATGTCTCTGCAATAGAAGGCTTTCAGCAAAGGAACAATTTAATTTTCTAAAGCTGTTGACTTTTGCTACGCTCCCTAAAATAAAGCATGTTGTTTTAGGCATGCTAGTAAGAAGTATGGATCTACTTATTGTACTGAAATTAGACATTTCAAGTCTCTACAAATACAACTATTTCAAGATTTGGTGATGACTTTCAGTGAATAGGAAAGGGTTTCCTAACCAGAAACAACGTGCTTTGATCTTCTATGAAGAAGCAGTTGTGTGTGTAGTGAGGAAAGCCACTGCTGGCAGAATGATGAATAATTACTTAGTTCCCTCATCTATGCCAACTTGATTTAAACATAATGTGACCATGTCTAAGGACCCAAAATTTAATAACAGAAAATCTTTCTCAAAGACCACATTTACTCAGCTTTAAATCCTGCAAGCTTCTGTGACAGAAAATTATTTGAGGATGTGTAGGCGGAGTACAGATGCAGATAGATTAGGCACCCTTGTGTGCAGCCCACCACCTGTGCCATTGAAGTCACATGTATGGGCTTCCCAGGGACACAGATATCCCCAGCACCCATGGGCTTCAGCAGATGCCTGGTCTGTATGGAGAGGAGTGGCTGGATATGCACACAGAGACTTCCTGGGAGGAAACAGGGACCAGATGAGCAGTGCAGAAGAAACCAGAAAGCCATCTGAATGATAATCATGGAGATGATGGCTGCACAGAGAGGTCACTCGCTCCATGGGTGCACTTCAGCATCAGATGGAGATCAAGGGGAGGAAAGGTGGAGCTGGAGGAGGCTCTTCTCCTCCATCCCTGGTGACAGCTTTCCACAACTGCTCTGAAGGCAGAAAAGAAGCACCACATTAAGCAAGTCTGGACCCAAACTGCAATAGCTGGGAGACCTCTAAGGTGTCTCTGAGGAAAGCATTAGGAAGTGGCAAGATATTTTTTATCTAGGCTTAGATAAAAAATTACAATTTAGATTTTATTTTACCTGTTTTCCGTACTGTAAATACTGTCTGACTTCATATCTCACTAAAAAAAACCCACAATTTTTGCTTTCATTTCTTCTCAAGCAGTCTCTTGATGTTGCAGGGAATTTTATCCTAATTTCCCTATAGTGGGCTCACTCCACAGGGAGAAGGTGGAGGACATAACAAGGGGAAATAGGGACTACCTGGAGGATGCTGCATGCAGGAGATACATTGTGGAAAGCTAAGGGGCAGGGGCAGGTTACCTGACAGTCTGCCATGGTGTAAATCCATGTGCCCATGAGGCTGAATTAATTAATCCCTGCAAGAAGAAATTGCCCAAGAGAGGTCCTAGGGCCCACAGAGAGCCCCAGCACCACAGACACCAAAGAGTAGCATAAGCCCAGTGTGCTTAGCTCTGATCCTGCATTAGGGAAAAATGATCCCATGTATTTCTGACTCACACATCCTTCTCCAGATGCAGTGCCTTCAGTATCAGGTTTTGAAGATGGGAAAGCTTGTAGCTGACATTCAGGAAGGGAAATCCATCTCAAAAGGGTTGCTGGGTGCCTTTTCTTCACTCTAATCCTGCAGAATACCCTAGAAGAAATGGAACATGCTTGAACGCCATTCTCTCAATGCAAAACAAGAAAAGTTTTTGCTCTTTCTCTTGTCTCTTTTCTTTCCACCTTTCCAAAAATCCCACCTCCTTCAGCAACAATTTCTAGCCATATTTCACTGACTGGATTTTCCTGCTGTGGAAAGTGATTTTCACTATTCTGCCACTTAGTCAGTAATTTGCCCATGTTCATCAGTGGTATAACATCATTTATTTCAGTTGGAGTCACACCATGAATTAATGTGGTTTATAGATTTTGCAGAATGCTGTTGATAAGCAAGTAGCTATGTTTTGCTCTTGCCAAGAGTGTTGATGACTCCTCCAGCTCCTCAGGCAGATACCAGTTGTTGTGGTATCTGCACTATTTTGTCTAAGATGATTTAATTGTATTTGGATAAAAGTTTTTGGAAGCTATTTTTTGTCCAACAGGCTTGTTTGCTTTACCTGCTGATTTCATTTAACATTTATTTCAAATTTTCTAAGAAAACTATGTCAATCCATGGTGCACGATACTTCTAACAATACATGTTATCACTGTTGAGCCAATGTTTGGGAAAAGGATGCATCTACCTTGTGTATGTAATGAACCTACACTCCCTTTCACAATAGATCACTAAAGTCTTTTTAATAAACGGCTTGTGTAAAAATTATCAAGTTTGACCTAACACTTGGAGCAACCAGATTTCCCTGAAAGACTTTTTCTCCCATGGGTGGCCTTCTCATGTAAATGAAAATTTTGACATTTCTCTTTGAATAAAATACAGTGTGAATGACAGAATGAAGTTCAGTGCACCTAAGGTGTTTTAATTTAATACAAAAATTGATGTCATGCTATGTCTATTGATCTTTGTTATTTTAAGGGCCTACAAGATTGTTAATGGTAAATATTGAGGATGCATGCTGTAGAAACTGAGAAAAAAGGGGGAAACTAGCAGAGAAGAAGGAAATATTTCAAATTTCAGCCATCCGGCAAGATCCATGGGAAAACTATAGACTATTCATAGTATGTGGATAATTTAATGAAAAAGCCTATTAGCTTGAATCAATTACAAGACATCTACGTTAGCATTAAGTTTTAATGAAAATGCGTGGTTTAGATGAATGATCAAAACCCCTGCAGCCATGTTTTATAAAAGTATTGTATACCGATAGCTCATATTGGCTTCACAACCCAAAAGATTACAGATCCAGATTGTTTGAAAATCATAAAAGCTCTGTGGCTCAGAGGAGATCATGAAGAAAAAGTCTATTGATATTGATGGAGAATATGTGCAACTACTACAAGATTTATCAAAAGCCCCCTGAAATCTGTATGTATTTATCACACCAACTTAACCAGGCACATGGAATTGAGAAAATTGTAGTTGCAAATACAATTTTTCCATTTTGGAGCACAAGCTTTCCTTAAAAAGGGCTTCCAAATTGCCAGTCTGCATACCCAGAGGATAAGGTCATGTTTTCAGCCCAGCACACCCTAGTTTTGTACAGAAGGGGCAAGGGGACAGTGCTGCTAAGAGCTCTATAAAGAACCCAAGAGCAAACTTTCTCCACAGTTTGTATGATCTGACTATGGAGACTATACTCTGCTATATATAGCTAAAGAACAAGTATTTTTAAAAGATCAGAGGAAGAACAAAAATAAGCTAAGCACATCGAAACGTATTTTAGAAATACAGGTTTGAAGTTCAGCAACTGACTGAATCCACGGACAATGGGAGATACCGTCTCTTGTCCTGTAGAGAAAATCCCTGCTGATTTTCAGCCTCCAGAGAGCCTGCTGCAGGCAACAGAGGCTGAAGCTTCTGTTGAGCACAACAGACTGCACAATCAGCAAAAAGGCAAGAGTAAGTCTTGGTCTTGCTCTCTATATCACCTAGATCAGACAAGAAGGGGACAGCATAGTTCCAACACTACCTCAGGACCATCAGCAGGGAAGAGACAATTTGCATCTCTGGACCCAGACCTACAGACGAAAGAACAATCCAAGCTGATCAATGAGAGTGGGATTTCTAGTAGTAGTTTTATTATATAGAGAATTGAATAAATCCTGGTGTGGCCAGAGATGAGGGTTTACCTTCAAAAGTGTCCCAGAGGCAGGTCGCAAAAGCAGTTTGGGGGTCCTGCCCTATCTGCCAATTTAAGCCTTCTCCTAAAGAGCTGCTTGAGAAGAAGCCCATCACCAATCTCAGCAAAACCATGGGACAGTGCAGAGATAGGTTACCTTCAGAGGATGGGACATGCAGGCAGGGCCAGCACCACAAAGTGCAAACACCAGCCATATAAAATGGAAAAGAAAAGAACAAGGGAAAAAGGAGAAGTTTCAACAGATCCATTCACATGATAATTACAAATTTGAAGAACAGCATTAAAAAGAATATTTGGAAAGATTTTAAAAAGAAATCATGGGAAGAGGGAAAATTTCCAGCAGATCTCTCCAGAAGGAGATGTATAGATGGTTGTTTTCATTAAAACCAGGTTTCTAGGCAGCATCCAGAGAGTTCTGAGATGTGTCTGAAATAAAAATCAGATGCAAACCAGGAGAACACAGAGGAAACCTGGCCAAACTTTTAGGGAAATTAGCAAGTTCCCATGCATGCTTTTAAGTGAATGATCATCATGTTTGCTTTATATACACCAATTAATCTTGCACGAAGAGTAACACTGAGAAAGTACTATTATTCTAGTGTAAACCCAGCATGAGACCAAATTGGGTCAAGTAAACCACTCTTTACTTTAGTCTCTCACTTCTTATACTGGTCATACAAGTGAGAAGACCAGAACCTTGATCAGAATAGCCCCAGGTGCTGTACTGGATTATATAGGGGACATAAAGGCTGTACAAGGAGCACCCTTCCATGACATTTAATGCCTAAGCCTTTGGGGACAAGGAAGTATTAGGCATAATTTCATGTTACCTTTGCTGGGTAATGGTTGAGGTCTGTTCACAACACCATCTAGGATTTCGGCAGTGGGAAATGGGTGGGAAAGGATTATGGAGAGATGTGGAGGAGAGGAGCAATGCCGCAACGTGTCAGCAGCTGTGCTAGATATTAACCTCTATTTCTGCTACATATCTTTCTCCTTTCCTCTAACAATCATAAAATGGTTTGTGTTGGCCCCATCCAACCTGGTATTGAACAGTTCCAGGGATGGACTCTGACAACTTCTCTGGGCAACTTGTTCCTGTGCCTCACCACCCTCACAGTAAAGAATTTCTTCCTAATATCTGACATAAACCTATCCTCCTTTAGTTTCAAACCATTCCCTTTTGACCTATCACTATACGCCCTTGTAAAAAGCCCCTCTCTAGCTTTTTTATAGGCTCTCTTCAGGTACTGGAAAGTGCTATAAGGTCTCTATAGGACTTCCTCTTCCCCAGACTGCACAGGTTATCTCATCCCGTCTTCATAGGAAAGGTGCTCCAGCCCTCAGATAATCTTCCCAGCCTCCTCAGGATCTGCTCAAACAGGTCCATGTCATTCTTACATTGGCAACCCCAGAGCTGGATGCAGCACTCCAGGTGGGTCTCACCTGAGCAGAGTAGTGGGGCAGAATCCCCTCCCTCACCTTCCTGACCGTCCTGCTTTCAATGTAGTACTGGACACAGGTGGCTTTCTGACCTGCAATCACACTTTACTGGGTCATATTGAGCTTCTCCCTCACCAACACCTTGTTATGAATGGATATTATGGGGTTTAAATAAGTTTCTACCTCTGCTTAGGCCTATAGCAATAGATAGTAACTTACTGAGGTGGCCTGCACCCCAGAACCCACTTCCATTCGCAAGTTCTTTTAATAATGTCTGATTCAGTGTATTATAGAATCAATTTGTTGACAAGAAAATTGATTGACAAATTGAACAGACAAGAGACTTAGAATATTACTACACAGTGAAAAGAAAAAACTATTAATAGTTAAATATACAGTGCACGTTTCAGTTACTATTAATTCAATACAGCTAGCGGAAAAAATAGTATATTTAGGATTCAATGTATCTTACCATCCAATTGTTGAAGGATGTTCACATACATCAGATCCTACAACTCTCAATCTCCGGAGAAGTAGGGCCACGGGGCTGCGCAAACCTCGGGGAGAAACTCTCTGAACACATTCGTAGAATATGCAAGAGAAATTTCTGACTTTGTGGTGGCTTTGTGATACTTTTATAGAACAAAAGACATGCCTTCTGTCACGTACATATTTTTCATCTCTTCTTCCATCTGTCCTCCCAACTTCTGCTGTGAGGTCTGGTCAGACCTTGGGTGTAAGGATGTGACCCCTGGAAGGCTATTGCCTCAGAGGTTATCTGTCACATGTGCACCTCGGTGGGAAGAAGGGGGGGGGGTCGTCCTGCCAAACACCTCCAAGCCCTTCTCCTCAGGACTGCTCACAAACCATTCTTCACCCAGCCTGTATTTGTGCTTGGGATTACACTGGCTCAGGTACAGAACCTTGCACTTGGCCTTGTTGAATTTCATCAGGGTCACACAGGCCCACTTACTAAGCCTGTCCAGGTCCCTCTGGATTGCTCTCTAGCCCAGCCTATGCAGACTGATTCAGCAAGTCTGACACCATATGTACAGCAGAGCTAAGCAGCAGGGCCTCACTGCCTGGCCATACTGGAAAACCCAACCTGCCTTCCTGGCAGATATGGCATGAGGAAGCAGCACCTCCCATCCTGGAATCACCTAAAGGGTGAGATTTCTGATTTACACTAGTCTCCCTTCTGTCAAAAGAAGGAGCAAGGACTGCAGGGTATTTAGGTGGTCCTAAAAGCAGGACTAGCTCCTTATTTCCCACACTGTAAAAACAACAGACAGATCGCACAATGCTCAGAGCAGCCCTGTCTGAGGGAGGGACCTTCACAGGTTCTGGTTTAGGCACTTTGGGTATCACCTGGTTCTTATTTCAGCATGCCTCACTTGTCACTTTTTACTCTTTTTTCCCTCTGTGAACTAATTGACACATTTCAAAAAGCTGGCATGAGTTTTGAAGCATGCACAGCATTGGTCTCTGCACTCAAAACCCTAAACCGTGTTCTTAGTTTCTCACAGTGAGAGGAAGAGTCATACTATTACCTCTGAGCTCTGCAGGTGCAGTTGTTCTAGCAAAAGTCAACAGAGGAGTATCAAGCAACACTATGATTTTTTCCCAGTAGTTGGAGAATTTATCACCAACCCATTGGGATGACTCTGCATGAGAGATGCCCATGAGTCAGGTGATGGGTCCCACAATAACCACTGCCAAGTCCTGCAGGGCTGTGGCAAATTGATAAAATCCCTCTGTCACTCCAACTGGAGACAGGCAATGGTTAGGCAAGGCACAGCAATTTTATTAAAGGGACCAATGCACTCACAGTGAGCTCACACAGTAGCACACGGCTATGTTTTTCTTTTGAGTCATTTGATCAGCTCAAAAGCCCTTCTGTTTCTGGGGAGGTTCTTGAATTCATTTTCAGCTCAAAGAGCAGACCCCAGTGGCAGGAGGCATGATGGGAACCCAGTGCCTTCAGAGCCCTGTCTCCCAGGGTGGGGATGCAGATGACACTGGAGGGGGATTGCAGAGCTATCACATGCAGGATGGCCCCTGGACACGGGAACTGCAGAGAAGCTGAAGGAAAAGCATCTGCAATCAGGGCCATCAGCAGAGGCTAATTTTATGAATTGAAACAACAATAATAATGGTAGAGGCATGACAAGCCTGGTTGCAGCTGGTTGGGATTCAGCCGGCTTTATGTTGTTTTGATTAGCCTGACGTTCGGCTGGTGGGATGCTTGTATGGGCACATGTGTGGGTGGGAAGATAAACACAGCTGAGCAAATCTGGTCCCTCATCTTGCTTCTGCACAAGCAAGTGGGCTTATCCTCGGCTCAGATAAGAGCCCTCCCTCCCACATCCAAAAAGGTGCAGCTGTATTTAATGGCAATTTATCACGGGAGCATTTGTGGCAATTTTGCTGATGTTTACTGCTATGGACAAAGCACAAATGCTTGTAATGCTGTGTCAAGCTCATGAAACTCAGACAATTGAGAAGTAAAATAAAAAAAAGTACTGAATCACTTAGGGAGAGAAGAAGGGAAAAAAGACATCATCTTGACAGAGAAAATAGGATTGTTTAGATAGGATTGTTCCTTGTCAGGTCAAGGTCCCCCTTCAGGAAACCTACTTTCAACCAGGTCTTTATTGCAGAAGCTGGGCAGACTTCATACAAAGCCTATATTTTTGTTCTTATGGCATGTTAATGGTAACTGTCTGTAAACAGAAACTGCGCCTGAAAAACCACCTAGTTCTGGGAGATGGGGGAAGAGAGAAAGAGAGAAAATATTTAGCCATTAGAATGACAGAAAGCAAATATATGAATGGATTGAGGAAGAAAACACATCCTCCCATGGTAAATTTTTTGCAGTTTTCTAGCCTCTTCAGGTACACTCTCAACGTGTTTTTTCTGCCCGTTTTAAATGAACGACTTAACTTCCTCCAATTCCATAACATTTTTAAAAAAGACAACATAACTTTCCCATAACTTATATAGAAACATGATAGAAAATTATCTTAAACTGACAGCAATAAAGACTCTGTATTCTGTCTTTCCCTATAGCTTCTAGTAATTGGAATTTTTTCATGATGAACGATAAAACATATTATAGGAACCGCAAGCCTCTCCAGGGGTTAATAAACGAGCACAGACGGCTGAAAAAGCACAGCCAAGAGTGTGCCTCACAGTGGATCCAAGGTTGTAAACCCAGTCCTACTACTATCAGCTTGCTACTTCTCCCCAATAGCCCCTCAGCGCCCTGTGAAATTCATTTTTAGAGCACTCAACACCTCGGAGATGCTGGGAGGTGGTAACCCTCATTAATCCCTTTGCCACTGGTTCCTCCTGCTCTCTTGTTTCTCCCATCTAAGGGGTTTATGTGTAAATGCTTCCTAACTCACTTTGTATCTGCCAAGGCACTTCGAATCATGTCAGCTACCTAGATCAATTTGATAGACACATAACAAGTCCACCAGGAGAGAGGCAGTAAGCTTTTCACTAGCACAACAGTTTTAGGAATATTCAACAACTTATTTACATCTATTAACAGACACAGTTTGATGTAAAAGGCTACTTTACCTCCAGTTCTGCTATCTGTGCCCCTGTCAGCAATATTCTCATTAATTAGAATGCAATGAGGGTAAGTACTTAAGCAATAGCACAGCAGGAGGTGGAAAGCTGAGGTGCTTTGTGCCCATCTGTGAGTTGGAAGGGAATCAAGGTATTTCAAAAATTAAGCATAGAACAGGGAATATAGATGTTCAAAATTAAGGTGAAAACAGCAACCATGACGCTGTTTGCCTCAAGCTTGCCTGAACAAGAAAAATCCTCCATATTCATGCAAATGGGAAGTGAGTGGAGCCTTACTGATATCATTTTACTTAGCCAAACAGTACTATATATCAAATATAATTCATCTTGCCTTTTGACTCTGTTGTGCTGCATAAGGTAGGTGTTACATACCACCAAGCAAAAATTTAACTTTTTTCACTTTTTGTTATTGGTCATGCAGTAGAAGTAACTACTTAAATAAATTATTCTTTGTATATTGTTTGAAAATGAGCTTGTAATTTAAAACTCCATTTTTCAACTCTCATTTTTAAGCAAAATATACTAAAGCTCTTTGGAGAAGACATAATTTGTCACTCAACCAGCACCAAAAATAGGATCCATCAACAATATTGTTTGTATGTCTTCTCTTGCAGAAAATAGTCTTAAAAGTGAGTTAGAATTTATAAAACTCACACAACAACAAATGACTGTTTTATGGATACAAAGACTGTTAGAATTGTTTGAATTAATTACAACACGACTCAGTTTTAATCCTGATATTCCACCAGTGGAGAGTTTTTGTTTGTTGTATAAGGAGGTTTTTCTACATGAAGTGGGATTTCCCCTCTCTACACCAGCGCTTCTTTTCCACCTCATCCCAAGGAATGGGAAGATCTGGATCAGAGTGTAGCTCCTTGTTGGTTATGGATCTGACTAGTACAATGCTCAATATAGAACACCTCTAAACCCTTTCCCCTACCACAGAGTCATAGAATAGTTTGGGTTGGAAGTGACTTTTAAAGCTTATCTGGTCCAAATCTCCTGACAATTACCATGGACATCTTCAACTAAATCTGGTTGCTCAGAGCCCCATCCAGCTTTACCTTAAATGTTCCCAGGAATGGGTCACCTCTCTTGGCAACTTGTTCCAGTGTTTTACCACCTTCATTGTATTAAATCTCTTCTTTATATCCAGAATCAATCTACCTTGTTTTAGCTTAAAACCATTACCCCTTGTCCCATCACAACAGGCCCTGCTAAAAATTCTGTCCTCATCTTTCTTACAATCGCCCTGCAAATACTCGAAGGCTGCAAAAAGATCTCCCTGGAGCCTTGTCTTCTTCAGGCTGAACAAATCCAAATCCTGTCTTCACAGAGAAGGTGTTCCAGCCCACTAACCATTTTTGTAGGCCTTCAACATGTCCATGTCTTTTTTGTGCTGAGAACCCCAGAGGTGGATGCAGGACTCCAGGTGAGATCTCACCAGAGAGGAGTAGAGAAGCAGAATCATGTCTCATGATCCACTGGCAACACTGCTTTTGATACAGACAAAGATTAAGTGTATTTTGGATTTTGAAAAAACCGAAGGATTAACTAAAGAAATTTTCCACTCCACCAGGAAAAATCAAAGATAATCTATATACTACTTTACTAATTATTTGCTTTCAGGGCTTTAAATCCTCGTTGCTGGGTCATGTCCTTTCATCCACCAAAGCTCCCGAGTCCTTCTCAGCAGGGCTACTCTCAATCCCTTCATCTCCCAAACTGTGTTGATAGTGGTGGTTTGCCCAAATTCAGGTACAAGCACCTTGCACTTGGACTTGTTACACCTCTTGAGATTCCTAGTTTAATTGTTTGTCCAGATCCCTCAGGATGTCATCCTGTCTTTCAGGTGTGTCAACAGCACCACTCAGCTTGGGGTCATCTGCAAACTTGCTGAGGGTGCACTCAATCCCTTTGTCTATGTCACTGATGAAGATATTAAATAACACTGGTCCCAGTACAGATCCTTGAGGGCACCACTTGTCATTGACATCCATTGGGAAACTGAGCCCTTGACCACCACCCTCTGGATGTGACCATCCAACCAATTTCTTATCCATCTAACAGTTCACTCCTCAAATCCACCTCTCTCCAATTTAGAGAGAAAGATGTTGTGGGGCACCATGTCAAAGGCTTTACAGAAGTCCAGGACATCCACAGTCCTTCCCTTGTCCAGTGATGTAGTCAGTCCACTACAGAAGGCCACTGGGTTGGTCAGGCAGGACTTGCCCTTGGTGAAGTTGTGCTGGTATCTCAAAACCCCTCCCTGTCCTCCATGTGCCTTAGCACAGCCCCTAGGAAGATCTGTTCCATGATCTTCCCGGGCACAAAGTGGAGGTGGATAGGTCAGCAAATCAGTTTTAAAATCATCTCTGTTTAACAATCAGAACAACTGCAGAATCAACAAAATCTAAGTTTTGGCACTGTTCTTTCCATATAGGGACTAGTCCAGACACAGCCACAAGAGTGGGCCTTGCCTGCCAAATCCACAGATACTGTCTAGCTATCTGTTGGTTGGATTCAGCTGAGAATAAGTGTGTTCTTGCCAAAGTTCATCTAATTGGACCACAACTTTAGGAAGTTTCCAGCAGCAACTCGCTCATCCGATCCTCTCTCCAGGTGTAATAAAGGGAAAGAACTTCAGTTACTCACAAGGTTCTGACAAGCAGCTGTGGGTGTATATAATACCCAGGGATATAGTATCCAGGGAGCACCAATCGTGTAGTCCTGCTGGGTACAACCTAGCTTACCACTCCACCCAAAATCTACTTGGTCAGAGAGTATGTAAGATAAAAGAAGTCATTTGTTTCCATATGTAGTAGATTGACATAATCCATCATCTATCAAAATTTAAAGCAATTATCCACATTGTCAGGATTATCTAGGACATAAGGTACAAAACAAGAGGCAACAGAATAAATGTATAAACTTCCTGACACGAAAAGGCAAACCAAAGAATTAACTGAAGAAATTTAGCATTCCAGTAGTAATAATTAAATGTGATCCATAGCCTACTTTACTACTTGTTGATTTATTCTAGTTTACCAATGTACTGGCTCTTACAAGACTCTGCCCCAGGAATTCAATATCTCTTGGCTCTGGTGAACCTTTATTAAGTATAAAGTTACTATAAAGAAGACTGAATTGGATCTCCTCTTTAATCCATTCTTGATTATAGGGTGGACCCCTGTTCTTTTTTTTAAGTGTGTTTTAAAACATTTATCTGGGGACTTGCAAGCCAAACCCAATGGTTGATTATTTAAGGTTAGAAGATGGAGCAACCAAGTGCTTGTAAAAAGATCCAAGCCAGTGGATATCTATTATAACAGAGAAATCATGCCAAATGTGATTTTATAACTGGATTGGCAGTGCATGCAGACAACTCCTACAGGCAGCAACTCGCTGAAGTACAGGAAACAGACATTTTTTCCACACCAGAGAGCTGGCCACCCAGGGAAAGAACTAGAGAGCAAGCTGAGAGAGCATGGGCCCTGGTGAGGAGCAGCGTTTCCTGAACTCCCGGCCCAGCACCCCAACTGCAGTAGCATACCCATGTCTGCAGAGCTTCTCCCCAGATGAAGCTGACCAGTCTGCACACATTGGGACAGCAAAATCTAATTTTCACTGAGCTTCAGAGCTGCCTGGCTCAGACGTGTTTTAAATAAAGGGAGTATCTGTGGCAGAGCAGAAAGGAATTTGGAAATCACAACTTTCCCTGGAGCAATGGGGGAGCACAGCCACTGCAAAAGATCCCAGCAGTGGTTAATGGCAGTTAGCCAGAGCTTTATTCCTTCTCTTCTTAACAAAGATGGGTCAGATGTTTCCAGCTAGATCATCTCTGATATAGAAACTTCATTCTTCCAATCACAACAATTGTTTGTGTCCTGCCATTATAAATAAAGTTTTAAAGGATCGTTGATTTTAATTTTCTCCTTAACATTTCATTTTCAGATGTACTGCCAAAACCACTAACACAAAACCAAAATTACATAAATAATCAAACTATGCATTCTATGTCTGAACTAAGAGTATGCTATTTTTGTCATCTGTATTTAGAAACAAATTATTTTCTACATTATATTTATTTGAACATAAAAATATAAATCTTGTCATTACTAATAAAAAAATAATAATTTATTTTTTGTTCTTGACATGAAAATACCTGCTTCTGCACTGAAAGATCTTAGGTTTTGAGAAAAACCTTAATTCCGTCAAGCTGCTATCACAACTTCTGTCATAAGTGAATGTCTTGACTCAATTACAGCTTTTCAATTCCTTTCCATCATTAATTTCATCAAAGATACTTCTAAAAAAAAATTGCCTTCATCCAGAAATAAATCTGGCTGAAAACAACTCCTGAGACCTCCACAAAAAGTGATTAAATAATGACATCTGGAAGCAGCTGCCAAGCACAAGAAAGCTCAAACAGAACATGAAATTTCATCATTATGGTCCCTACTACCATCTGATCAAGGGCCTGGCAATATTTGACTTTTGAGTTCTGAGACCAGGACAAAGTGGAACCACACAGCAGAGATAACACTTTGCAAAAGCCAAGATACAAAATTTCCTTCATCCAAAAAAAATCAGAGAGAACATCCAGGGAGAACTTCCCAGTCACCCTGGAAACATTTTGCAATTTTTATTTTCACAAATAAATGAAGAGTTGTCTTGGCAGCCTCAATGATCTAATTCCAGACACCAAATTTGACTCTCCTGTGCACAAGAGAATAACCTGGATTTTTCTAGTAACACAAACCTGCAGTCTTTGAGGTTATATACATGATGCAGCACAGGCTGTTTCCCCTGCAGCCCAAGCAACCACAATTTGGAGCTGTAGCAAGGGACCACTGACAGCATTACTTGTTGACTGCCAAAGATCACAGAATCATAAAATCTTTAAAGTTTGAAAAGACCCCTAAAATCAAGTCCAGATTTGACCGAATACCACCATTCCATTAAGCCATATCATGAAGCGCCACATACAAATATTTTTGGAACTCTTCAGGGATTGTGACTCAGCCACTTCCCTAGGCAGTCCATTCCAATGTTAACCACTCCTGCAGCAAAGAAATTATTCTGAATATCCAATATAAACTTCCCTTGGTGCAACTGGAGGCCAATTCCCCTTGTCCTATCACTTGTTACCTGGAAGACGAGGCCAAACCCCATCTGGCTACACCCTCCTTTCAGGCAGTTGTAGAGAATGACAAGATCTCTCTTACACATTCTTTTCTCCAGGCCAAATACCCCCAGCTCCCTCAGCTGCTCCTCACAGGACTTGTGCTCCAGACCCTTCCCCAGCTCCATTGCCCTTCTCTGGACTCACTCCAGCCCTTCAATGTTTTTCCTGCACTGAGGGGCCCAGAGCTGGACCCAGCATTCGAGGTGTGGCCTCACCAGTGCCCAGTACAGGGGAACAATCCCTGCCCTGGCCCTGCTGGCCACACCATTGCTGATCCAGGCCAGGATGCCATTGGCCTTCTTGGCCACCTCGGCACTCCCTGGCTCATGTTCAGCTGCTGTCGCCAGCACTCCCAGGGCCTTTCCAGCTACTCTGTCCCCGCCTGTGGTGCTACCTGGGATTAATGTGACTCTAGGTCAGGACCCAGCACTTGGCTTTGCTGAACCTCACACAGTTGGCCTCAGCCTATCGATCCAGCCTGTCCAGGTCCCTCTGCAGAGCCTTCCTGCCTCCCAGCAGAACAACACTCCCACCCAAATTGGTGTCATCTGCAAACTGACTGAGGGTGCCCTTGATCCCCTTGTCCAGGTCATCAGTAAAGATACTATCATGTAATTCATTACTGAAGTGTCAATATATGTGCAGGCACCTGTTGTCAAGTAAGACAGCTGCTCATCTCCACTTCTTTTATTTCCATTTCACAAGCAGTATCAAAACCTGACCCTGTCTTTATTTTCTTTCAAAGCATGGACAGATAATGAGCATATGTTTTCTGCCATGTGCAATCCCTCTGAAACCTGGTAGATAAATAGAAGCACAGTCTTTTTGCAGAAGATAATATAAATCAATTTGTCAAAGACTACACTCAGGAAGAGACACAAAATTCAGATATATCAAAATAATGTCAGTATCAATAAAAGTAAGTTGCTACCAAGCTCATGCACCCTGTACTGGTGAGTTACCACCACGTGCTGTAGGAGAGGGTCTGACCACCTTCTACTCGGTGATAGCCCTTCTCCCATCCTCTCCCTAGGCAGTAGATATGTCCTCCATCAACCTATGCTATCTCCTAGGACAAGAATCCTTTGTGGATGTGCATCATTTTCAGGTGCAGTCAGCAGTTACTCAATTTTATTATTTTAATAAATTATCACTCATTTTCATATGCCTTTGATTTGGGAGTTTCAAGACAGTGCTCAGAGAAAACCACTAAATGAAGTCATACAAGTCTAACCAGAAATTACTGGAAACATTAAGGGCAATTTATTCTTTCAACATTATCTAGGCTAATTTTGCAGCCTTACGAAGTTCAAAGGTAATTTGGACTAATCTGAAATGCTGGATGCTTCATCAAACCAATCAGTAAAACAAACTAGTGCTTTTGATAGACGCTATTTACCACTACATAGGGAGAGACCATGCCATTCAAATATTACCTTGCTTATTCCATACCAGAACTCTCTTTCACAATATCAAAAGGCCACAAAGCTATTTGGACTTTGGAGCAGTGGGATTTCAAATTTGAAAATAAGAGTGTTAATTCACCCTCAGGCAGTATATCAAGTTTGGCCAAAGGGATCAAAGCAAAACTTTCCCTTTTTTTTTTTTTTAATGTGCTTCCAAGTTGGCAACTTCTATGACAAGTTTCAGTATGGTAGTATTTCAAACGGAAGAGATAACATACAGTACAATGCAAACCAAATTGCTTAGTAGAAACTAAGGGAAAAAATACATCTAGATAAATAAATCCTGTGAACATCTGTCTGACAGGTCAGGCACACAGGGTTACTGTTAATGGGGTTACATCAGGCTACCAACTGCTCACTACAGTTGTTCTGAAATAAGTTGAAACAAGTGAACTAGCAGAAAACTGTGATGGCTATGGAGTTACATGATCTATGAAATACTTTTGCCTACACTTGCATCAGAAGGCTAAAGTTGGCAGACGCAGGACACCTTCTTATTGTAGGAGAATTTCACTTTTTGAAATTTTAAAAAATGCTAAGAAAGGAGAAAGTGAAAACTTTATAAAAATAATATGAAAACTCTCTCCCTGATTGATCATCTGAGGTGTTTGGAATATAACACAGTTCCTGGGTCTTGGAGATTATAGGTGGGTGACAGGATGAAATCCACTATTCTTGTCTACCCTTAAGCACTTTCTCAGGAAATTATTTTCTTATGTCTTGCAGATTATGACCACTTCATCCCTGAACATTTCAGCTAAAGTCTTCTGCTTTATAAAATCTAGGTTCATCAAGGTGGTGACACCAAGTAGGATTTACGAGTCAGCTGAGTATCTAACAGACTAATATTCTCTGCATTTTACAAAATTTCTGCAGAGGCCGGAAACCTGGCTCTGCACTGGCTATGAAGTCTTCAGTGTCCCATTGATATGGAGCAGTGTAGGTTGGTAGGGACCTCTGGAGGCTGTGATCTCCATGCCCTGCTCAAAGCAGAAAGAACTTCAGGGTCAAATCAGATTTCTAAGAACCTTCTTCAGTGGAGTTTGGAAAGTCTTGTAACATTTCAAATGAAGGTTACTGTATGTGGAGATGTAGTGAAAAATCTTAAGACAGGAATGGAAAACACAGATCTTACTGAGGCTACTGACCTGTTGCTGTTGGGTTTTGATGGTATGCACAGCTGCCAGGATAAAGGCAGCAGGAAACCATCTACAGCCATCCATAAAAAAACATTTTCTTGTTGTTCCCTGATGGGAGTTCTCTGCCCTTTTTAAGCCACCATGGCTGCCATCTCCCCTTACCTCTATCTAAACACATACACTGCACCAGCAGGGGCTGTGAACAGCCAGGACCACTCAGGCATGTGGTAAACTGCAAGTGTCCTGCAAGAACATCTCTGTATCTTCCCCTTGCTCTAGAAGAAAGGTAAAGTTAAGTGAGACCTCTCCACTCACCTTTGCATGGGTGCACACCTAAATACCTTTGAGTTTTGATGATTCCTCTAAATAACCTTGTAACGTAGCTACGGGGTTTTTCCTGTCCTTTACACTATAGTACAGTACCACTGTAGTCTCAGAAAGAAACTGAATTAAGTGAGTACTTGAGATACAACAGAAGGATTTCCATGTTGTCTAATGCTAAAAAACCCCCAAAACATCAGATTCTCAACTTGCATAAGTTAATACAATTTCGCTGCTTTAGTAAAAACTATTCAGACTTCTGTCATCTGAGGTTCCGCTCCATTATGTTATTAAAAGCTGTGAGCAACTGAGTCATAAAACAACTGCTAGAAATGGGTAAAAAAAAAACAGTAAAGCACAAAGCTTTACAATATCCAAGGCTGTCTAGAGTAAAAAATATTCACAGCACTTAAATACCATTTAAATTAATTAGGGACCCTGCTTTCAGAGGATACAGACTACAAAGCCTTTGCAACAACAAAACAGCAGCAACGTAGAAGTAACCTCTTATCTGTACTCACTGTGTCTGCTCCGCCCTGATAATCTGAGCACAGACATCAGTACAGTACAGTCGTACAGATGCACATCACACTGGTCCTAATCAGATTAAGTTGATTATTTTTCTGTGTAGTACTAGCAGTGAAGTTGACCTGAGCAATCTAACACATCACTCATGAGCAGAGAAACTCCTCTTGTAAACTCATATAGGCCTTGAAGCTTCACCACATTCATAATTCCCAGGGACAAACTCTCAGCTAGACCAAACTGATCCCACAGAGCTCTGCTGACTAATACCCACTGGGAATCTACTGGAAAGAAATAATGTCCTTTGCAAGCGAGAGGCTCAAATAAAACAGAGGTTAAAATAAAAACTGAGAAGGGAAATTAGCCAGTGGAGCTGCATCTCCCAGTAAAGGTTTCTTTGCTATTTTAATGAAACAAATCTATAGAAGAACTACACAACTGAAAGGATAACAAGAGTAGCAACTGACATCTGTGCAAACTCTTGTCTGTTCCTCCTGAATGCAGAAGGAGGCTGTAGAGCTTCAGTACTCAGTACATGACCAGCTTCTTATTTATCTGAGCACCCACCAAGGGTGAACATGGGAGACAGGACTCTGGGCTAAAGGGATCTTCACTCTGGTACACACTTCATGCAATCAGGGAAAGGAGTGCAAAACACCTTTCTGGAGGTGAGACAGTGGCATTTTTAGCAGTAATAATACTCCAGGCTCCCACATAGGAGAGGAGCAGTACTCCTGTCTGCAGCTGCAGACAAGGCACCAAGCCACTGTACAACACATCTACACCAGGTTAAGCTTGGTTGCTGCAGCCCCGCTTCTGCTCTTAGTAGGTTCATCTGATTCAGCAGCTACAGTGATACAGGTGGGGTGGTGAGGTCAAGTCAGCAGGGAAACCCATCCACCCAAACTACACCACCTCTTACACAAACACCCTATGGCCTT
This sequence comes from Orthonyx spaldingii, assembly GCA_013397795.1. Classification (NCBI taxonomy): domain Eukaryota; kingdom Metazoa; phylum Chordata; class Aves; order Passeriformes; family Orthonychidae; genus Orthonyx; species Orthonyx spaldingii. Next base: position 889,026 of record VZTJ01005393.1, on the reverse strand, counting down.
GCCCTCAGGAAAACAAAACCGGCACATACAATTCCACTTCCAGCCACATGACAGCAGCATGATGAGCAGGAAAGTGATGGGTCTGGGAACTGCAGAGGTAGACTATCATGTAATCCACCTCATGTCCCCCCAGGGGGAGCATCACCCTACCCTGCCTGAGACAGGGTGCAGAAAAGACAACCACATTGTACCTTAAAGGCAATAACGTGAGGTAGCATAGTGACAGGGTTGGATCCTGCTGCACTAGACTTCACACTCTAGAAAATCACAGGGAAAGAAGCAAAAGGAAAATCTGAAGTGCTCTACCCTTTTGCAGACTTTTTCTAGGCTCAGAGAATTTGCAAGGCTGACTTGAGTTAAACCCAGTGGCCCATGGTCCCCTAGTGAAATCCAGAGGACATGATAAAGTCCTGTATTTGTTCCAGTACCATAGCATAACAGGATCTGTAACACCTAGTGTGGGAGGCAAAACAAACATGAGCACAAAATTGGCTGTCATAAATAAACTGTGTCTAGCAGACCCCATCATCACTGTAGCACAGAGGCAGCTGCATTGCATCCTCTGAGTACTCAGCTGATAACAGCATGAACAGAAAGACAAAAATCAACTGTTGAAAATCTCCCTCTTCTGATTTGCAGCCACACTCAGTCACGTCATGTATTGCATATGTTCTGCTCCAAGGAGAAACAGACTTAATTTCATCCCAACTCCTCCAGTTTAGCCATTGTAACATACAGAGCTGGGAAACACAGCAACATTCACAACCTAAAATCAGCAAAGGAAATTTTTTCTCATTGCTGAACCATAGCTAGTACATCCTAATTTTGGTGTCAATAATGAATAACAATTAGTTATTGGTGCATGGGGGAGTTACAACACATGAGGATCCCAAATGATGCTTAACAAGGCCTCATACTATTCATTGCCGAATCAACTTAAAACCTAATTTATGGTCCATATAATAATCAAATTAACCTGTTATGGATTGTCATTATGTCCTAACCTCAGGAAATGCCTTAAATACACTTACAGCTAAAGGAAGGACTCATTGCTAACCATATTAGCTCGTGAGTGAGGACAACATCACAAGTTATAAATCAGGGCTGGTTCAACAGCAGCAATAATCTTGAGTTTTGCTCTATAGAGGGCCTAATAAAAATGTATTTCAATGATGAACAGGAAAACAAGTAACTGATTTAGGAAATGTAATCACTCCAGCTCTCTTTCAGCAACTAGTGAGCTCCTAAGGAAAAGTATCTGTGACATGAATTATTATGTTAATATCTGTGAATGATTGAAGCTCCCCCAGGAGTTTACCAAGAAAGGTGGCATACTCCAGTGGAACTTGGGACACTGCAGAGGTACCAACATCAAGCACAGCTGAATGAGAGCAAATGAACCTATAATTCCCCTCAGGGAACAATGAAAACAAATACTGTTGTTTTAAGAGATATGCATATGTTTCCAAAAAATTGCAAGGAGACATAAATAGCCCTTAAATAATAAATGAGTTTGCTCTGGGAAACAATTACATATCAATAAAGCCTTTTTGCTCAATTGACTGTCTTCATGTACTCACAATAGACTGTGATCCCATGGACTCCCTTGGGTGACCTTGTAGCGCTAAGGTATTAAAGGGGCAGATATTTTGCCTTGTAGTTTTGCCTTTTCAAATGTTATCATGTTAGTTTGTGCTTTCTAAAATTTTACATGTACCTTAATTCTCCTTTAGACACCAAATTTTGGGTTTACACTTCTCTTAGTTCTCCAAAGGGTAAAATTAAAAAATGAGGAGTGAATACAGCAAAGCAGAAAAGCCTCTAGCCACAAACAGAACATACAACACTCTAAAGGCTGTCAGCCAGTGAGCAGCCTGTAGCTGAATTGGTATCTGGCTTCCACTGCTGCCTCCAGAAAAAAAATGGAGACGTCTATGAAGGAGAAGGCAAACCCCTACTCCTAGTCAAGACAGAGGATGGATGGGGCAGGAAAGAGAGGCCAGTGATGGGACAGGACCACACAGAGCCACTTGAGGGGTAAAGCCAGGCTTGCTGCTGTGTCAAGGCAGCTGTGTCTCACATGTCCTATCTCCCACAAATGGAGGATCCCAGGCACAAGGACCAAGGGTTTTCTCAAGCAGTAACAACAGTAAGAAAGAGCTGTCACTGAACTGGGAATGCCAGTCCCACAGAACTGGGACTACTCACACCATCTGTGTCAAACCTGTGCACCCAGAGCTCTTGAGGACCCCCATACTGGTCCCCAGGAGGGATCCAGCTGTACCACCAGCATGGCCACAGAGGCAGCAGGAGAGGCAGGTGACCTGCACAGTGCATCTCCTGCCCCACCAGTCCCATGGACACCAAGCTGGCAGCTGTCGCTCTGGCTGGAGCTCCTGAGGAAGAGGAGAACTATGTGCCTCTCTCTTCTGCAAAGGCAGCAGTTTACCCAGCGTTTGGTGACAGGCGACAGTAGCAGGGGCAGAGAGCCAGGTCCCTGTCCTGTATAGCTCTTTTTGCCCACCCAGTCCCTCACCAAACCAGCTGGAAGCCCATGCCCTCAGCAGGGAGCAGGGAGGAGCAGCGGGGGAAGCAATTGTGCTAGTGCCAGAGGCCAAGGAGGGGACCTGGGACAAGGACAAGGAAGAGTAGGAAGAATTCAGTGTCCTGGAACTGTCCCAAGGGGAAGATGACAGAGACCAAAGCTTATGTACTGCAGAGAAGAGGGTCTCCATGCCTGCCCTTTATGGGGCATGGGCTGAGTGCCTGGCATGTAACCTGCAGAGCTCCTGTTGCCCACCCACCCCTCACCTCCCCAGCTGGAAGCCCTCAGTGAGCAGGCTCTCCACAAGCTTCAGGCAGGTGCTCCAGTCTCTGCACAAGCTGCTCTGATGGCCCTGCATGGTGGGATGGTCAGAGGATTAATGCTGCCAGCACCAGGCCAGTCTTTAGAGATTGCTGGCCCACAACCTGAGCAGTGTCACGAGGTAGCGACACAGATTGGCTTTGACATGGACATGTTAACAAAAAATGTTATTTACCAGCTGTGCTCACCTGGTTCATCTTAGCAGCAAGCCAGGTACAGGCAAGGCACCCGAGACCTTAAACTCCATGACTTCATGATTGCTGTGGTCAAGACAGCCACCAACTGCCACTTCAACCACAAGACCCTCTGTGGTAAGAGGAAACGATGCATGGAGGGCACCTCTCCAGATTGGCTAACTGAGTACTTGTACCAAGGAGTTATTGTCAAGTTACTGTTTTAGGAATCTCTTGGACCTTTTGTACCAGCTGTGTTGTGTTCACAGTTAACCTCCAGCAGGTTGAATTCCCCCATAAGGAGAAAGAGGGTTGATTTGGAGGTGTCTCTTAGTTTCTTAGTCAGTGCCATTGTCCTGGCTGGGTGGTCTGTATTAGACTCCCATGATGACATCCACTGCGTTTGTTTGTCCCTGAATTCTTACCCAGAGGTTCTCAACCATGCCATCACCAACTGCAGCTCTGTACATTCCAGCCCCTCCACTACATCAAACACACAACAGTGCTGCATGCTCACACACTGCAACTGTGCACAGCAACTTGTAACAGAGTTGGATGCAGGTGTATATGTACTCACTTTGGTGCTTTCCTTCTGTTGTCTACTGCTCCTGTGTTAGGGCTCAGACTCTTGTTCATAATGCCTGCAAAAAAGTTCTTGGAAACTTATCTGAGCACAGAGATGCCTACATAAGCAATAAACACAGATCAAATGCCTCAAACTGAAAATGAGCCTTCTGTGCTGGTGTCTTAGTCAAATGAGAGTCCCCAGCTCAAGCTTTAACACCTTATCTGTAGTTACACACTTGCAGACCTGACATTCGTTAAAAACCAGAGACTTTAATTGCTTGTATGTATCAGTAGCTGCACACAAGTGTACAAGCACTTGTTAAAGAAGAGCATTTTCAGCATGAAATCTCCTGAGCCACAATGTTGTTGCAAATCTCCAAAAAGTATTTAATTATCAATATTTCTGTCAGTCTTAACTGTTATACCAGTAGTAAAATGTTCACTATAGTGTTAAGCAGGCAAAGCAGTTTCCTATCCACTTCAGAAGTCTTAACAGTTAACTGAGTTAACTCAACCCAGTTAATACTCTAATCAGGAATAGAAATGTTGCCGAAGTGAAACTGGTCTTTGAGGGATACATAGTAATGCTACATTTACGGAAAGTTGAGCTATGGAATGAGCTGACTCTGCTAATTTTACCTACGGCTGCATCATGTTAAATGTTGGATCATGCTGCAGTACACAAGCATGCTGCAGGAAACAAAATTATCATCTCTCAGAACAGCTTCTGTGTTCTCTGTCTGCATTTCAGTCTACACCTAGATGAGTAGAAAAAAAAAGTCAGGCAGCCCTTATTTGTGACTCCAGTTGTCCTCTAATACCCATAGCTAGTTACCAAGTCACTTTGGTACCACAGCTAGTATTGCAGAATGTGCTAGAAGTGCCTGACTAAAAAAAAAATGTGTAGTGTAAACTGTAGCCTTCTCACTGAAGCACTTCTCCCTAACATACATCCAAAAGTGACTCATCAGGTCAGTCTCTAGGGTCATATTCTGCATTCATGCTAACATAGGCAAGTGTTGATGCTGCCCACAAGAAAGAGGTGGGCCTTGACAACCATTGAACAGTAACCAGAGTGGAAATTTTAGCCATTATGAAGGTGAATCAAATCTGCCCTTATATTGCCAAATATATGCCAATATAGGGGGATACTTAGAACAAAACTCCTCTCAGGAAAGCTCTCTTGCAGTTGGAATTGGAGTGTGTAAAACCTTACCTCACCACAGTTTGTCTCATATCTCTATACTAGAAGCATGGTCTTTGTGCTTCCTTCAAAGTACTAAGTGAAAACTCAGTGAAATGAGAATAACAGCTTCCCTTTTGTGACAAAAGTTGCAGATGTGAGTATACTTCTGAGGTATTTAAACACTATAGCAATAGGGTTGTGGTAGAAAGCTGGCTAGAAATTAAGTGTTCCAACAATTTTTGGCATGAAATCTTTTGAAATTAGTTGTCATAAGTCATTTCTTTTTGACTGGTTTGCAAACCTCTTAAAACACCGGTTTTACAAGTGAGATTTTTTAATCCAGATTAATTATTTTGACTGATCCCACATTAGATTTTATAATATCATTTCATGGCATGTTCATAAATTTAGTGGAGACAAAGAGTGGTCCATTTACAACTTTCTTACAAAGTAAAGAATGGTTCCTGAATACTTACAGGCATATTTTTCAGAAAGAAGGATGAATAAATGGCATTGTGAATGAGAGAAGAAACCCATAAAAACTGTGTGCATGTCTACATATATAAAACATTGTTCATACCAGGTACATGTGGTAAAAACACTGTTTAATACTCTCTTAAGTTCAGGGGTTTTTTCAAATTTTTTTCTTCTTTCATCTTCTTTTCTATTCTCCTCTTTATTATTATTATTATTGTTGTTGTTATTGATGACATTGGTTTTGCTGCTGCTTTCTTTATTTTTTCAATGCTTTAAAGCTATTTTTAAAAAAATATTAGGCAAAATACTTTACCCTGCATTTTATTTTACTTCAGCTTGGAAATTCTGCATTGAGTACAAATAGTGTTTAGCCTTCAAGTGTGTCAATCATGCTGAAGATTAATATACTAAAGCTGAGAAAAAAAACTTTCAAACCTTGAGGAGTTTTCTACACAAATGGTTGAGGAACAATTGATAAAGCAATCATCTGATCATATTTGCCTTGCATATAAAAAGTGTTTTAAAAGGACATGTAAAAATTGCATTTAAAATGTTAATAATAATACCTTTTTTTTTTTTTTACAGGTAACAACACACAGAAGACTACTTCTAATAAACATTTGGAAATCAGTAGCTCTATCTCCACCAGCATGCCTGAATAACGGAACATGATCTCTGTCCTGGCACAGGATCAAGCACTGCAAATATGTGTCTAGATATTTTTTCTTACTGTATGTAAAAGCCACTCAGACAACTGCTGATACTGTTAACACATCCACTTGGTTTTTCTCTCCTTTTGCATCATCTAAGTTGTTCTCTAGCAAATAGGTTTTTTAAAATCACTTAATAATTTGTTAAGAATAGATTAACTCAAATGTGGAAAAGGACATTTTCTTAAAATAAGATGTTTTGAGAAGGACCAGGCTCCTGCTCTCCAAATGTGTAGAAGACATTGATTCACTTACTGTGGGATTGTGAGGGCACTTCAGCTCACTGCATCCCAGGAAAAATGAGGTGACTGTGATTTTCTTTGGTGAGACATGGGTCATCTGCACCCAGGCACCCATCCAAACAGTCTGTGTGTGAGGTGGCAGTGCAGTACTGCTGGCTGCCAACTCCTGGCACAGCTCTTAAGTTTGCTTCTGGTGAAAACAAACTGTATTCTTCATGTGCCTTTTGAACCCCAGGGATCCAACAGGATATTTAACTTAAAGACTAAATTCCTGCTTCCCATTGTTCTGTTGGTTTTTTTCAGGATGTTTTATGGCACCTCTCCAGTTTCTCCTCATTTTGTTACCATAGATTCAGATTTCAGTTTATTCTTTGCCTTCTTGTTATCAAGTTCTTTGAATTAATTTACTTCTACAATGTCCTGCGGTGATTAACCTACTCATTTCATTAACCTTCGTTTTTTGGTTTCTGCTAGTGCTTTCACATGCACATTTCATTCACCTTCACCAGTCTCAGGGCTTCTGTTACAAACACTCTGACCTGTGCTGAAGAGCATCACTCTCACCAAAGTCCAGGCATGATTCAGAGATAGGTACTGCTCCCCACAACCAGCATGACCACCCTGCTTCCAGGAGGCAGAAAAGAGCTGCACAGTTGTGACCTGTACATGTTGCTACATGCCCTCAGGGCCAGGCAATGGGCCAGGCAATAGCCCAGGGTCTCCACTATCTATTAGTGACAGACAGCCATATCTGTATTTATGGTGTGAGATGAGAGAGGGTCAGGAGCAGTCTTATGAATTTGGATGCATTGCTTCAAGATCTGCTTAGCAGTCTGGGCAATCCCTGGCTGTTTTGATCATTGCAAAGTGGATCTCCCCATTACCAAACAGCTACAAATGTGGCCGACCCCAGACGGGAGGAAAGAGATGGGGTTAATCACAACAGGAACCACATTTGCAAATTCTACACTTCAGTGCCAGAAATTATTTCACCTTTAAAATGGTAGACTTCTCTACATGTTTCCTATAAAACAAAACTTAGCCCTTGTCTCACACTAGTGGTGGGAAAATTCACTTGCTTGTATCTGAATGTGCTCTGACATTCTTTTAAAAACCCAACTCAAAGCTTCTGCTTTGTGTTACAAAGACATGTGAAATAGGTTTAAACACCCACTGCTACAAAGGAGTTAATCCGTATCATGATACTGAACCTGAAGAGGCATCAGGCATCCAGACTGTTAACATAATACCGAGCTACAGTGTGCATTTCATATCTAGCAGAAGAGAGTCACCCTTTAAAATCACCATTTTGGTAAAGTTCTGACATCTGGTTACAGTCTCACCTTTTCAAATCCATTGTTGTGGCATTTAATTATGATACTATTTAGCCACAGAATCATAAAGTGTCAGTGAGAGAACAGGTAATTTCCAATACTTTTCCTATCACTGCCAGCCTATAAATGTAAAAAAATCTGTGATGATAGCAAATTTTGATAACAGAGGCAGAAGGAAAGCAGAAAACCCAGATCTGCTATGAGTACATATAGCATGTGACTCGTGTCTATTAATACATCTTTTCTTGCAAATTGTCTTTATATCCCTTTCCAAACAAGAACATAGATATGATGAAGAATTATGTCATCTTGGAGACCTAGTTTTTCAAGAAGGTAAGGCAGAAAACAAAAATGAAATCACAGAAGTCCTTCCAAAGGAAATAGCCTCCATCTCATTTGTCTATGTGAATATAAATCTACCTAGGTCACTGCAAGATTAAAATAAGTTAAAACAGTTTATGATTCCAGGAAACATTTCCCAGTATAAATTGAGACATAGTGTCTAAAGCACTTAAGGGGCTAAACAACATAAATCAAATAATTAAGAATTTCAAATTTAAAAACTGTGGGAGCACCAGAAAAGGAGGTAAGTTCACCAGTAGCCTGGGTCCAGCTGAACCCACCTGTGCCTGCACTTGGCTGAACTGATGACTAATGAAGAACAAGTGCTGCAACCGTCTCAGCAATTCCTTCTCATTGTAGACCTGAGGCTCACACTGACTGCAGCATGGCCACATCCTTCTACATGCCCCTGTAGAGATGGTCTTTGCTTTTCAGAATCAGGTACCAATGTACAGCACAAGAGCTGCAACTAACTGCACGTGTGGCCACATAAGTGTTGCTCTCATGCACTTCAAATTACAATTCGTAAAGGGGTTTTGTTAAAACAAGGCACAGTCACACATTTGCTACTTTTTTGCTTCACTTGCCTGAAAAGAAGCACTGATTGGGGGTGTAGGGTGCTCATGGAGAGGAGAGATGTGTGGAAAAGCCAGGCAAGGTTGTTTTGTAGCTACAGTGCTCAGAGTGCAGTGACTTGCAGAGGTTCAAGCACTTGAGGAGGAACAGGTCACGGGCCCTGGCTGAAAAGCTTCACCAACACTCATGCCCAAATCTGAGGCAAGAAGAGTCGATGGAAGCACCCCCATCCTTCTTGGAGCTGGATCAGCGTGTATCTGCTGTGACAGCACAGTTTTTCCCATCTATATTTTCCCCAAAGGCAGTAATGGGTGTCATATTATATTAATGATAACAGAGGAAAATGCTGGCATAGCAGAGGTGCCCGACATAGCTGCAGCTTTACCTCTGTAACACCATTAACCCAGAAGAGCAGCTCATGAGTACCAGAAGTGTTGCATGGCCTGTGCTGACACACCAAAGACAGCTGCAATTTTTCATAGTATGTAGCTATCCATTTCATTTTGGCACAGATAATCCCACACCGCTTGCTTGAGGGCAGATGTGAAGAATGAGACCTCTTCTTTAAGAGGTGCAGTGTCACAACAGTTCCTCATGCATTCACATTTATCTAACAAACGTACATCTAAAAAACAAAAAGGATCCTGTTCTTTAATGTTCATATATTGGAATTATTTCAATATTTGACATTAGAGAACAATATATTATTCTTGGTGCATTTTCAGCCTTACTAAGTTGAAGAAAACCAGTCAGAGTCCAGATTCAATTTCAGCCCTACCTCTGAAAAAACCCCTTACTCAAAACAGTCATCAAAGTCAAATCCCACCACTACAAGTATTTATTCCCCAAAATAATGATATTCCTTTGAAGCCAGAGATGGGAGCTTGTAAATCCCAGCACAGTAATTGCCCTGCTGCAAAAGGCCTCAGACTGATGATGCTCTGCTAATTCACCTACCCAGGGGTGCAGATACCTGCCCCAGAGGCTGCTTTGGGAGCCTGGCACAGTGTAGTGAAGGGCTAGTAAAGACTGATACTACTAAGCAGGCTTCCCCAGCCTTTCCCCTGTTTTACTCTCATCTCATCTAAAAAAATCAGCACGTATGAGCATACAAGAAAGGCATTTATATTCAAGAAAATTTTTTTTTAAAGCTGAGTTTATTTTTCATTTTCAATGCAGTGCACATATCATGAAAGCTTAATAATGCCTTAATATAAGCCAGCTGACTGCTGGAAATGTGATTGCTTATGGAGAATTAACACCACATGATAATTTTCTTTTTCCAGAGTTCATCACTTTGAACATGGAGATGAACTGAATATTTTCTGGTCATATAGAAAATGAAAAGCTTTAAGGGATTTTAAAAAACAGGATGATTTAAAGCAAGACAAATGGTACCTGTTTCAAGTTTGCCTAAAGTTCTACCCTCCCACATTAAAAAAGGCTCCCTTACCCTTGATCTGAAACAGAATTGTGGCTGATGACAGCAAATACAAATATGAAAAATATTAATGTGCTACTGACTCCAGGGAAAAAAGTCTCTGATTCTTTATTGGATTTCCTGTGGTGGCTCTTTGATCAGAAAAAAAATAAGTAAGTTATTTTTAAAAATCTGTCATCAAGTGAATGGTACTGCTGTGATATATTGCAATAAAATTCAATTTTAAAAGGTCTTTATAATCGGAAGAACTGAAAACAGAAATACAGGAAACGAATATGCAGAATTCTATGATGTGGGTGGTAAGAACAAAATGAGTCTAAGCTGTAGTATCTGAACCTGACTACCATCTTTCCCAAAGACTGGGGGGGGCTATGTCTTTGGGAGTAGGCTATATTTACCACCTTGTGTTATAACTCCTTCTAGTATTACATTTCCTCATTTCCTTTCTTTTTTTTCTTTCTTTTTTTTT
>VZTJ01005393.1:800498-878581 GCA_013397795.1 Orthonyx spaldingii | reverse complement strand
TTTTTTTTTTTTTTTTTTTTTTTTGACAGATTAATAGGCTGACTCAACCAACAGAAGACAAAACTCTGCAGGTATTTTCTGAAGAGTTATGGATAGAAAATTGGTCTTTCCCCTTCTTACCACGGAGAAACTTCCACTCCTCAGCAGCCACCTTTTGTATTATTCAATGTATACAAATTAAATATTCTAAGAAATATCGAAAAATGTAAATACCCAGGTATTTCAGTTTTTTGATTGTAAGTAATCATAAGTCACTTTGTTTTCATACATTTTCTTTTATGTTACACACCCTCCCCTCACGAAGAGCCAGCTACAGCCTCTATCGCACAAAATCACCCTCTGAAGGCAGAGCTGGCCCAGATTCACCTCAGCAGAGGTCTGTAACATGCTCCATGCCATGGCTACCTTGGTATAGAGCAAAAAAATTGCAGCAGTCCTGTAAAGTCACTTCAAGCATGAGGTTTTACCCACACGTGTGGGGTTCACAAGCCCTGCTGTGGATACCATAGTACCACTGAAGACCAGGGACCAGTCTGGCTGCTCCCAGCTGCCATATAGCTGCAGCCTCAGAGTTAACAGCATTGTAAGTTCCTCACAGTTTGCACATTTAGTGCAAGTTTTGGAGTACAAGTTTGACTATGCATTTTCATAAAATCACAGAATATTTTGGATTGGAAAGGACCTGTAAAGGCCATCCAGTACAACACCCCTGCAATAATCAAAAACTTCTTCAACTAGATCAGGTTGATCAGAGCTTTTCCTTATAGGAGAAATGTTCTGGATATATGCTGGCAAGTAGAGGGAAACATTGTATCTCTCACTGATAGGACTATTCTGCTGAGCAGACAATACAAAACTACCAAACAGCAGAAGACACATGAATCCCACTATTCAGTAATTTGTATTACATGACAAAAAAAAGGTCTTTTCTCAAGAGGATGTTCATTGCAGCCAGTAAAGTGTGTGTGTCAAGAAGATAATTTTAACTACATGTGTGGCCATCAGTCAAGAACGGACATGGTAATGTTAGATAAAAATGGGAAACACATGCTTTTCGTACAACCGATACATGTAGGGTTTCCTTATAAGCAGTATATGTGAATTTACACAGCTTTAACATATATACATACTCATTATTTGTACAATGTTTTCAGATCTCAGCAGTTAATTATGTGAAAGCCGGTCTTATTTGATACTAAAAGAAACTGTTCCTATTTCTACTGTGACACAGTGGCAAAATTCCTAATAACTTCAAAAGGAAACAGGAACAGATCAAGAAACTAAGTGACCTTTTTACCCCACTTCCAGACTTCGCTCTTTAGATCTAATATTTATGTATGAAGATCAGCATCATGAAATAATAATACCTTTAGCGTCTGCCTAATCATGAGTTTGAATGAATGAACAGAAAATAAAACCTGTGAAACCTAAGTTGTCTGCTCAGAGGAGTGGTAAGTGGAACAGCAGTGCACCCCTGCGTGGTGAGGCCAGCTGGCAGCCAGGATCCTGCACTGGTGGCCAGCTGAAATGGTGCAAACCAGGAGGATGCAGCTGCAGACACATGCTGTCTTCCAAAGTACCCCACACTCAGGGGCCTGAGATCTGGACTGAATAAAATTATTGCTTTTGTTAGTCCAATCATTAAGTGTTAACTGGGTCCCTCATGTATCCTCNCCCCTTTTTGCATGATCTTTCAGGGTTTGATTATTTTAAAAAAGACTGAAAAAACCACAACAAACAACAAGATCAAAACCACTAAGAATTTCTGTCAAGGTGTCCAGAGCAAATACATTTTTTGTTAGTGTTTTGCGTGTTTGTTTTCACCCACATGGGCCAAACATATTGTGGAAAGGGGGAGATTCAGTAAAATTAAACCAGAACCAAAGTAGTCAACATTTTGCACTTTCATTTTAGTGCCATTGATGACAGTAGCTCTCATGTTGCAGGCAGTTTAAGATGCTTAAGGTACATTGTGGGTGCAACCTGAGCTCATGGCTCTATCTCTATCTTGCCTGCCATGGGTGGTTGAGTGAGTCGCAGATGGTTCTCGAGCAGGTTTAAGCAGAGAGTCTAAAGGACCTGCTCACGTGGGGTGCACACATGAGGAACTGCCTTGCAGAGGGAGGCTCAGGCTGTCTCTCCAGAGCAACAGGATGAGCTCTGAGACAACATCAAGAGGGGCCAAGAGCCATCTAATCTGCTTGGGACCAGCCTGTGAAGCAGCCCATAAAGCAAGAAGATTTCTGTACTGTCTCCTACCAACATGGGGGCAGATATGGGGGATAAAGGGAGCAAGTTTCACCTGCTGCCTCCAGTTCTCTATGTGAGAGCAAGCAAAGACACCACCACCGCACTGACAGTCCAAAGATGAATAAGATATTGAGGAAGATGTGCTGTAACAGGAGCAAACTGCTAATGAGTTATATCCTGCACAGAGAGACAAAGGCAAATTGTGACTTCCAGTGTCATTGTCTCCTGCTCTGACGTCTCTAAGGATCAACATTATATCCTGTATGGACTATATGCACCGATATATGTATTTACCTAGTCTGCTTCCACTTTAGTTCACAAGTGTGATGACCCAGAAGCCAGCCCAGCTTCCTGGTAAATAAATTTGCATTTAAGCAGCAAATAGAATCTCCTAAATTTTTTTGTTGTTGTTGTTATTGTTATTGAAACTTGAAAGCCACCTCAAGTATCACTTTTCTGTCATCTTTATGCCAGAGACAGCCTTAGTACAGTCTCACTGACATCAAATTGCACCAGAAACAATCACAGCCCACTAAAATGTTATAATCTTTATTCTTCCTTTTGAAGAAGGAAAAATATGCCCTCAGGCAAAAAAGTTTATATAGCAGAATTCAATTCCAGACTTCAAACAGCTGAATGGAGCTGCTGTAACAAGGGATTATAATGAAACAGCTTCAGATCCTTGGGTGTGGTGGGCGGTGGAGCAAGGGCTGCTCAAGGGAACTCAGAGCCTAATGTTTCATGTGACGTTGTTCCCAGCTTCAAAGCCATAGCTAAATTGCTGGCTGAAACCACTATGAAACTAAACCGTTTTTAAGATATAGTATAACCACACTTAAGAACACAAAATTTTAACAAATATTTTCCTTAACCACTATGTGGTCTGTTGGGACAGAATTTCCCAGAGAGCCACAAAGATGGCACAGACCAAACTTCATTCTTGGATTTGGTGATTCATGGCTGCTGGCACAAAATAACATCTCACAGGCCGATTCCTAACCTACTGCTTAATCCTCTGGTCCTTCAGGACATGCAAAATGCCATATTTCCTCACATGCCATTTCAGATACCACCCACCCATTTGATGTCTGCAGCCCACCTCCTGAGTTTACTCCTCTTGGGGCCAGGACACAGAGAGAGCTGCTATCAAGCAGATCCAACCTACCCCTGCCCTGGCTGGAGGACAGACTGCACGTCTCACTCCACAGCCCCTGCAACAACAGAATCACAGAATCACAGAAAAAGACAAGTTGGAAGATGGAGCAGGGAAGACAGCTGAAATACTTAAGCCACTTCAACAGCAGGCACTGCCAAGTAGGCTATTTTCTTAGCTCCCTTCCCTTAGCGGTTTGCTTTTGATGGGCCAAGACTGGAAACAGGATATATAACTTCCAATACTCATGCAAAAAGTCTTTTCCAATCCCATTTAATGCCTAGCTTTGCACAGAAATCCTATCTCCTTGTACATCCATATGTTCACCATAATTAACTCTCCCACACTGGCTGGGAGCAGAATGTCACGGCACAAAAGTTAATGCTGATGGGACATTATCTCCTCCTGCAGTTGCCGTGGGCTACAGGCACATAAAATGAGCTAGAAATGTGCTTCTGTTTCTAATAGCTATGAGTCTAACCAGAAAGAATAGACAAACAGAATTTTCCAATAAAATAAGCAGTTCTGACGTTTGAATAACACCATTAAGTTACAAATGCTTGACTAAAACAACAAAAATATATTGGGCATAAGTCTACCAGTCGTATATTTAATATAATAGCAACATTTTGTGCTTTAAGTTTCCTGATCAGGAAGAAAACACAACATTCTCTGCTTGGACAAAATGCTGGGGCATGTGAAATGGACCTTTTAAAAATTAAATGCAATTAATGGTTAGTGATTGAAATTCTCACTTTAATGGTGGGGAAGTTTATGTATTTGTTGCCCTAAATACCAAGTGACTGCTATATTTATTCAAAAATCAGTTCTCTGTTCACTCCAGGATAAATGGCCAGCAACGGAAAGAGAAGGGAAAGGCAACAGAAGTTCTCTCCTGGCTCCCAAAGACCTGGGATGTATGATGGGTCCTGTCCCAGCCACAACACAACCCTTGCACAACCACACATGCATAGCAGACAAGCTGCTGCTATGAAGAGGTTATTTCAAACAAGGACTACAGATTGATAGTTTCAGACAAAAGCTAGATCAAGCTGTACAGCCTCAAAATCAACAACCCTTCTCATTATGGTTTTGATCAATCAAAATCAAAGTGCTCTGCTGTTTTCTGGTTTGAGGGGTAAAATCCAGCATTATGAAAACCAATACACAAAGAGGGAGTTCAGCCCTCTGTTGCTGTCTTTGAAAAAGCCTCCTGCTGACTCCAGTGGCAGCTAGATCAGTTAAGATTTTAAATACATGAAAGAGAGCACTCAATCTGACTGATAATCCTAGGAGTGGGGGCTTATGATCTTATTCTTGCCATCAGCAATTTGGCTTACAGCTGCCTCCAAAGTACTACTTTGAATATTTTATGTAGACAAGCAACAAAAAAATATGATGGAGTAGAAGTACAATTCACGATTTTAATGAACCAGATATAACGTCTGAGGCAGTGCAATGGAAACATTAGAAACTGAGTCACTGAACATATGGTGCATCATATTTCAAAATAATTCATTCAGAACATCTCTGAATGAATCAGTTATTTTGTAAATAATAAGACAACCTCTTTATTACATGATCAGGACAGTGAGCAACTCAGCACCTCAGCATTTTCTCCATTATCTCCTCAGTTTATACTACAGCAGAGTGGAGATGATGCAAACAGATTTCAAGAAACATACTCTATTAGGAAAAATCACATGACAAGAGTAGCAAGTTAACAGGCTGTTTGCAGCTCAGAATCCAAAACATGCAGCCTACTGGTTTGTCTTTGCTCTAATGGAAATCCATTTATAAATATTTATTTTTACATTCCAAATTGGAGTACAAAAACCCTGTCCTGGACATTAGATCCAAAATCTTTACTGTTTTATGGTCATGACCAGACTGTAGGCTTTATCATTTCTACAGACTGCTGCTTTCACTGTGCTTGTACCACAGAGCTACCAGATAAACAGGCTGAGACAGACCCCTCTGCAGATGACCTTGGTGGCAAGGCCTTCTCTCTCCCTCTATAGGGTTTCTCACAGTTATAACTCTTACTGCCAAAAGCCCCTGTGCCATTAGGGTACAGTGTCCCAACCCTCTGCTCTCTCCCCAGGCAGTTCCTTCCATTTCTGATTCACCTCATCATCTTCCCCCTTTTATCTTGCTGAGTTTCTCATTCTTACTCCCAGGGTACCCTCCAGCACCTTCCTACTCACACTCCTTCCCTCCACTTCTCCTTGCACACACGACCATCCTGCAGCCCTGATTTGCACCCTACTTTAGTGTTGAACTGAATCCTTAATGCCACCACCGTGGTCTTTTTTTTCTGCCCATTGCCTCATGCTGGAAGGAAGGACCTCACCTGGGTTTCAGGATTGGCTCAAAAGTGCAATGCTTGGTCCCAAGTGCTACCTTAACAATCCAGACCAGATTATCCTCCATTTAGTTTTCTGGAGACAAACACTTTGACAAAAGACTTTTACAAGCTGTCATCATTCATGTTTCTTCACTAGAGGGATGAGAGCAGACTTCACTCAGCCCTAAATTTTGGCGGGTCAGATGAAAATGAAGCTCAGCCATCTCCTGGTTTTCTTTTTTGTAACAAAACTCATCTTTCTGTTTCAATTTTTAGAGTTGTGTTCCTATCTTTATCTTTATTCTTTTAGAAAAGACGTACTATAAGCCAGATCGTATTTTAGTATATTTGTGGCTGCTGGCAAAAAAATACAGGGTTTTCTCCTATTACTACTAAGATTTTTGACAGAAATAAGCTGCTCGTTTGTGAAAAAGCACTGCTCCAAATACTGGCATGAGCATTAGGTCAAAGTAACAAATTCACCTTTTTTACTAACCTATTTGGAGCAATATTAGTAATAGATGCTTTAAAAACAGAGCAATTAGAGTGATCTCTGTTGCTTTGGCCTAACCTGGAGCCTCTAAACACAGAAAGATGCCTTTCAGGGCTCCTAATTGCCAGAAACACTTCTACAAATCTGAATCTGGTAAATCAATAATTTAATGGATTCTGAAAATCTAAGGCACCCTAGACACCCTTGGAACTGTCTAGGTACCCTTAATCATGGTACCAACCTGGAAACTCAGGCATTGTGGTATAGGAGGAGCTGACATAACTGGAGACTTCTCTTACAAGGTGATGGGAGCCACTGAAAAGACACCACTTAAAGGTGAGATTGCTAATTTTTAAAAAAAAAAAAAAAAGCAAACAAAAAATTGACGAAATGAAATTTTTTCAAGCTTTGGTAACTTATTATAGCTGGAAAACATTTACCTTTTTTTTTTTCCTATTCCAAAATAAAGTTCAGCTGTAGGGGGTAATGGTTATAAGAGTCTTCATTTTCCAAAATAAGACTTCTATCCCTCAACGCTACAAATTATAAATGCAAGACAGAGAAGCTTACAAGTAATCAACTCTCATTGCAAAAACAAAGGCCTTTTCCATTTATAGGAAATGTTCAGGTGGAACAATTGAATTAATAAAGAAATAACAGCATTAGGAAGCTATCCTTTTTCTTCAAACAAATCTCATGGAAAACCTGGCATTTAAAATACAACAGTGGAAGAAAAATAAGACAACCAAAGGCTGAAGAGACATGAAAAGAGCTATCAGGTTTCTCCAATAAGTGTTCTCATATGAAGGCATTTTTTAACAACCACTTTCCATTTTTGACTTGCGTGTGCAAATCTTAGACACATATTAGGGTTTTGTAGATCACTTCTGAATGGAGTATTGATCAATCTATAAAAATAAGACTAAGTTTGCTTATAAAGTCAGCATGTCTGGGTACACTGGGTTCCAAACTAAGGTCTTCTGTACTGATTAAATCATTATGCCATGATGCAGCTTTCTTCATGTCTGCATTCAGTGGCCAAAATATTGTCTTTATTTATAGCTAGGTTGGTTAAAGCCTAGTGCTAATAATGCCAAAGTTGTGGGTTCAATCCCTGTATGGGCCATTCACTTAAGAGCTGGACTTGGATGGTCCTTGTAGGTCTCCTTCAATGCAGAATATCCTGTGATTCTGTGACTCTTAGTTAGGTAAATCTTTGATTTTTTAAGCTTCTGGCTATGTAATTTCCAACATCAATTTGCTAAACTATGTATGCTACAGGTCTTCTAAGTCCTGTACTTTTCATTCACTAAAAACAAAGTCTCTCTGAACAGAAGAGTATGGGGGTTTAAACTTCAAGGCTTCATTTTTCAGGAGATGTTGTGAGGAAAGTATAAATATCTTTTAAATAACTTTTTTCCTCCTAATATTTATTCATGGAAATTTGATAACAACATCTTTCTTCACAGTATATCATTATGATTTAATAGTATTTTGCAATTAAAATACCCAGTAAGAAATTATTTAATCTTCTGAGTTTGAAAATATTCTGCTTTAATTGAGAGTTTGTTTGCATTTTAAAGTAAAAAATTTGCTACAGTTTTAGCTCTCTCCTCTGCACAAGCTGCTGTTTTGCAGGACATGATCTGCTAGGCCCTAATTTGTTGTCCCATTTTCTTCAGAGAAATAAGGCCTATTATTTGAGAGAACTGCCCAGGTTTTCTTCAGTCCTTACCAGCCATCTGTAACCACGTTCATTGGTAGTTTCACCATTAAGCATTAGTAACAATAAATTTAAAATACATAATTATAATGCACAACTGGTACTGAGGCACTAGACAATCCCCAGATGCCAAAGAAGGGAAGCCTGTGTCTTCAGTTCTTGGAGTAATCTGAGTGTTGGAGGACATGCCACCAGAAACCATTTTTATTGAGCTTACCAGGGTGTTAGATTTGCTCCTAGCTGAGCTGGTTTGAGAAACCAAATCCACTCTCTGGAGAAGATTTTGGGCATGAACATTAGAGGATAAAGCCAGTGATATTATCCTCATGCACCCAGGGCAGTAGACACAAATAAGACCTGGCACAGCAAGGGCTCCCCTGTTACTTCTTACTAAGAAAACTGCATATTCACGTCACATGCACTCTTACATGGAGACTTTAATCAAAACTACCATGCAGATAAAGCCTGAGAGGGAGCAATTATTGAAAAATATTTGTAGCTATGAAGTAAGAGCTTTTGGAAAAAGAAGTTTTTGTACTTCCATTTTTTGCATACTAAATTATCTCAAAATCTCTCACAAACCACCATGACTTTTTGCTGCCCACAAGAGATGAAATATTATAGGGCTTAAGTGAGCATGTACAGTTAGTCTGCTTTCATAAAATGTGGTGTTGCCCACAAATTATGAGACACATAGTATAGATTATAAATAGTATTTCCTAGTAGTCAGTAGAAATACATCAGTCATCATTCTGATTTCTTGAAAGAGGAAACAGATGAAATCTCCCTAGTTCAAAATTGTTTATGAAATCAATTTATTTGAAAACTACATATCTTATTGAGCAAAAGCATAAAGAAGAAAATTTGGTACAGTCTTCATTACCATCAGTCAGATGGAGATGTCTTTTGCACTTTGCTGTAAGTACTGAAGAGATGGGTAATCACAGCTGTGGAGCACTAAGTATATTAGCATATCTATGGATAATAATGCAAATAGAAGAAAATTTGTATTTCAGTTCTTATTTTCTGTGTATTGTGACAGGCACACTAGGATGCAACGTAGAAAAGTAGTATATAGAGAGCACTGTACATGAAAGGTACTCATCTCCTTTACAGGAGATACAGGAAAACAGGTACTCTGCCTGCTCAAATCAGAGTGTGTTTGTTTTTTAATAGTATGTGAAAAGAGCAAGCTGAACCGAACACAGAAAGGTAATCAGCCTGCATAGGCTGTGGAGGTGTGGATCTACTCTGTGTGGGGTGACATTCATTCTGCCTACAGTCACCTAAAACATAGTTGTCCAATCTTGATAGGCTTTCCAAGGTTTCCTCTGCAGTTAGTGAAAAGGGATGCAAATTTCCAAAGGTCTGTTCAGTCTATGTCTCTTACGAAGAACTAATTAACTTAGCAAAGTGGCTTTGTGTACAGGCAACAAAGAGAGTGTTCTGATGATCTGCATAGCTAAAAGCTTTATCTTCACCTGGTCTTGCTTGTTGTGCCTTCATCTCTGTGAGACCCTTGCCATTGCTTCCTTCAGGATTACAGGGAAGGCACGTCCTTCTCGAATACTTAAAGCCTGCCAGGTATTGGTTTACATGGTGCCAGTAAACTCAAACATGCAGTGCACATGACATGCATGCTACATAAATATCTCTCAGCTCTAAAATCTGCACAGAACGGCTTTCAGAGGCTTTGGATCCTGTGCCACATCCACAGCAATGGACAGACACCCATTGGCTTCATCTGCTGGAGGACAAGCCCGGATGAGAAGGAAATCCTGAGGGTTATCCTGCACCCCAACAAAGGGGAACATCTGGACAATGAAAGTATGCATTGCATTTTTATAATTGCTTCATCATGGGCCTTTAAATCATTAGGATTATAAGAATACTTCAAAAAACTTTTGCACCTGTCCATCGTAATCCTTCTAAGTGTATTACCTCACGTTCCAGGGATTGGAGGAATATATATGATTTAGGGAAGTTTGAAAGTTTGGATAACTTCAAAGTGACAGAATCTTTTTCTTTTGCAGAGAAAAACTATTGATTCTGTAAGGGTGGAAAACACAAAACATTGACAAGAGCAATCATGGTTTAAAAACTAAGTTCTCCTCTTAAAAGTTAAAAATGTGAATGTGATTATTCAACGTCATCTTTAAATGAGATCTTAATGTATCCCAAAACAGATGGTTCACTGTTAATGTTTCCTGTACCTAAAATGATTTATTCAGTATCACAAAAACAACAACTTTCAACAGCTGCTCAAAATAAATACTAATTATAGCAGGAAGGCATAACCACTCACTATGCCCCAAAATCATTAATAAGTCAACATGCACATTCAGAGACGACAGCAACAGTCACAATAAATGGTACCCTGTTTTGTGTGTGTGTTTTTAACTAAACAGGCTTTGCCATCTGTGGTTAATTATTCTGGGATCATTGCCATTATTTTATTCAAGATTTGCTATCCGGTTTTAATAAATTAATGAGGTGTTAGAAAAATCCTTATGTGAATGGAAAGAATGCATCACTACTGTTTATATAGCAGTCCCAAAATCCCAGGATCAGCTGCTGTTCCTCAGAAGACATCATAAATGACACACCTTGTGCTTAATTAACTTACTAACTCTCCTCTAGAAAACAATGCATGCTTATGCTCCCAATTGCAGCTTTCCCAGACAGACTATTTCAACTTAAGTCCCCAGTAATGGATGACTGTTACAGTCTTCCTGGAATTTTTGAGTAAAACCAGCTATTTTTGTTTGAGAAGAAGGGTCAGGGTAAAAGAAGACAGTAGAAATTGGTGAATCCTTAGAAGACACCTAGGATCAGAGCCAAATATGAGACAGAGATCAAGAAGAGAGAATGAACCTTGGTTATTTAGAATGTCTTTGCTGTTAACATAAAAATCTGTCCAGACTGGAGCTGCTTACACACCAGAGGCTTGTTAATATGCTGTGGCTGCTCAGAGCTCCAGCTGCTCTCCCACGAGCAGCTGACCCCTCTGCTGCCTTCAGCAAGGCTGGGACAGGGCACTACCCGGTCTAGTTGGGGAATTGGACTCTCAGGCACCAGGTAGAGGTGGTAGTCATCAGTGGACCCCCTTTCTGAGCCTCGCATGAACTGGAAGAAGCAAGGTTTGGACCAACCAATTGAAGAGACCTAAACAGACGAAAGACAGGGGATCTGACCAGGACAGAGATTTTGCCCTGCTTTGCCAGGGCATTTCCATGTCTGGCCTGTTAGACATCCCCAAAAGCAATGCAAATAAGGGTGATTCTACAAAAAGGAGCCTCATCTGGTCTTCGGCTTCAGTAAGGATTCAGGGCAGCTGTGCTGTCAGTATTAGAGAAGGCTGAGTGTCTGGGCCAAAAGCAGGCTATGCTGTCTTGTAATTAAAGATGATTATTTTGAACTGCATATGCTAAATAAGGCTGCTCAAAACACTGCTCAATTTGGCATACTTTACATTGTAAGTATTTAACCTTGCAACCTAGGTATTTCATAATATCTTCTTTTTACATAGTTTTTATGTCAATGCACGATTATGTGTAGATAAAACAGAGACTACGTCAGTCTACCACTGAGGTCAATGTCGTTTCCTGGAGAATGGATGATGGATAGAGATCAAGAGAGTTGATGGCCCAAGGAGGAGCTGGGAATTATTAGCAAAGCATTAATTATCTGAGAAATACTGTGTGTGGAACGAGGTTGTCATTTCTTTAGAGGGGATGGCTGTGAACTTTAACTTTGGGGGTCCAGTTGTAATCTGTAAAGCATGAACAGAGGATGAGTCCTGCTCCTAGGCTTAGTGCTACAAGAGCACAGAGGTCTCCCACTACTAAGCAAAAGCAGCAGAAGGAATTAGACTTTCTGGTTCAAAAATTATTAGTGTGTCATTCAGTCAGATCACCCTTGAGCAGAACTGAACATCCCCACTGAAGCAGCAGTTTTTCTCTGGCTGGCTCAATTTCATGTAATCCCCTGAATCTATTCAATACCAGCTGTCAGCCATTTTTCAATGTATTCTGCTCTCTACTTGCTCTTTTTATGCTTGAGTCTAAACATTGTGCCAGCTAGGGTATTGCTTAGATCAAGTATTTTCACTTTGTACTTTAAATTAGTCTGAGGCAAACAATGTCAAACCAATACATTGTTCCACGTCATGGGGTTGAGTTGTATAATCTAATGGGGAAAACTATAGGCCTTTTTTTCAAGTTAGCAGTGGAGAGCAATTAACCCAAACTCTTGGGCTGTCTTAATGACTCATTGTTGCAACAGGAATAAATGCAATATACGAGCTAGATTCTGAAGGATGTATATGTTATACAGTGCTCATAACAATTCTATCTAGACCAGTATGTTGTAAGAACACTTTCTAGAATATCAGGACTAGCAGTTTACTTGTACACACATGCATACACACACACGTACATACACACACAGAGAAAACAGTTATTTTGCTATAATTCCTAGATTTCTAGCAATTCTTTGCACAGCATGATTTAGAACAAAATAAGAACAAGCAAATAATAATTTTTTTAAAACCCTTAAAATGTTGAAAAATCTGGGTGGAAAGGGTACACAATGCCTGAGAACCTTTGCAAATGTGGTCCTTGGGGGCGAAGCCTGGATGTTGCCAACGTCAAACAGGGCTTTGTCATTTATCCTTTATCCTTGCAGGTGAAGGATCCAGGTACTGCCTGAGACAGGTGGAGGTTGTGCAGCCAGAGGAGGTACAAAACACAGTTCCACTGCTCCCCCTCTCCCCTCCAATTTACTTTCTTTCTGAAACAAAGCACTGCATATAGCTAAGTCAATCTTATAGTCTGTGGATAAAAGCAACAAGACTATATCTTGAATAAGGGGAAATGTAACAATCTTATCTGAGGCTTTGGCAGCCTTTATCTCAGAGACCTCCACACAATGTTATGACACCTGTGTAGGGCTGTGATGAAGTCTTTCTGCCACAGGCACCAACAATACTGCTTTGCTTGTGCACCACTGTAAGGGCAGGTTGTGACCTTCCCTGGCTCAGTCCACTGCAGACAAGAAGTGTTGCTCAAAATTAAACCTTCACATGAGCCCCCATCCCCCCAGAGTACAGCAGCTGACTCTCTGGGCCCCACTGAGTCCTGTACAAGCAGCCGCAGGACCTCTCCCATAGCAAGCTTGTGTTCTCTCCATTTGTTACTGGAAAGATGTGTGCTAACGTCTTAACATCCATACCTTCACCCATCAAATTGTTTGTAAACATCTTTGAAATGGGTCTTAATGTCTCTACTAACCTTGGGCAGCAGGTTTGTTGCAAAGCCCAGACAGCTTGGCTCCTGAAACAGACACAAGTGGGTCTGCATAAGCCTGAACTTCTGAACTTTGGGGTAAAACAGGTTCAAGGGAGGATATGTGGTAGGCTGTTCAGGAAGGCTCTACCTTCCTAGTACCTCAGCCAATGGGGAAAGGAGGAGAGCAACATGTGCCTGGGAGTTCAGGATAAAAGCTGTCTGCACCCTCTGAAACCTGGAGAGAGAAAACCACATGGGCTTGTGCCCCAGTGGACTCTCTCCCTTTATTCAAATAAAGTTGCAGGACCCCTTTGTCTCCTGTTAGGATAATGGCTTTTCATAGCGTGATTTTCCATACATTACACACAGCAGAAACCCCAGGCAGTTTCAATGATGTGTTCTGCTACTGCAGCAGCAGGTAACTCTTTTTATGGCAAATCTGACAGCCTTCTGTGATGCCGTGGCAGGATGGGTCGATGACGGGAGAGCAGTGGATGCTGCCTACCTTGACTTCAGTAAGGCTTTTGACACCGTCTCCTATAACATGCTTAGAGGTAAGCTAGGGATATATAGGTCAGGTGAATGGACAGTGAGGTGGATTGAGGAGTGGCTGAATGGCAGAGCTCAAAGTGTGGTCATCAGGTGAGTAGAATTCAATTGAAGGCCTCTAGTCAGTGATGTTCCCCAGGGATCAATACTGGGTCCAGCCTTATTCAACCTGCTTATCAATGACCTGGACGACAGGATACCCTCAACAAGGTGGGTGATGATATGGAACTGGAGGGAGTGGCTGATACACCTGAAGGCTCTGCTGCCTTTCAGCTGGACCTTGATAGACTGAGCAATTGGGATAGAGAGCAACCTAATGAGGTTCAACAAGGGCAAGTGCAGGGTCCTGCCCCTGGGGAGGAATAACCCCAAGTACCAGCACAGGCTGGGGCTGCCCCACTAAAGAGCAGCTCTGCAGAGATGGACATGGAAGTTTTGGGTGACTTCCCAAGATGGGTGAAAGGTTGACAATGAGCTGGTAGTGTGTTCTCAAGGCCTGAAGGTCCAGTGGGATCCTGGGTTGCTTCAGGAAGTGCGTGGCCAGCAGGTCAAGGGAGCTGATCCTTCCACTTTTACTGGGCCATAGAGAGGCCACATCTGGAGTGTTGTGCCCAGTTCTGGTCTCCACAGTTCAAGAAAGACAAGGAGATACTGGAGAGGGTCCAGAGAAGGGACACAAGGGGGATGAAGGGTCTGGAGCATCTCCTTATGAGAAGAGACTGAGGGAGATGGGTCTGTTTAGTGTAGAGAAGACTGGGAGGGGCTCTCATTGCTGTGTATAAATATCTCAAAGGCAGGTGACAAGAGGATGGTGCCAGACCTTTTTTGGTGGTGCCCAGAGACAGGACATGAAGCAATAGCCAAAAACTAAAACACAAGATGTTCCGCCTCAAAGTGAGAAAGAACTTCTTTACATTGAGGGTGGCACTAGGGCAGGCTGCCCAGGAAGGTTAAGGGTCCCTCTCTGTAGACACTCAACACCCACCTGGAAGTGTTCCTGTGTCACCAGTTCTACGTGATTCCACCTTGGCACGGGGGTTGGACAGGATGAGGTCCCTTCCAACCCTAACTATGCTGTGATTCTGTAATTCTTTAAATCAAGACCACAGAGACTTTCCTGCAAGTGTGATCATACTCAAATAAAAAAAAAAAATAGAATAAATTTTAGTTCACATCCTATATGAACTAGGTAAAGCTTAATTCCTTTAAGAGTGAAGTGAAAAAACATGTTTTCCATGTAATTTCACCATCTCCAGAGCAACTCAGAGCTACAGTAAAGGGAAATATTTACATACTCTAAAGGCTGAGTAAGTGTATTACCAAAGGCTGAACTTCTATAAATTAGCATGAAGCATGAACAAATACTGAACTCTGAGAAACTATTACTGGACCAAGTTAATGCATAGTAAAGCATTTTACCGGCAGGAGTCAGCACACATCCAAACATGCACTCACATGTACAAAGGAATGAGTTCTGTATCAATAACTTCATAGTTAGTCAAATAAGCTGGCAGGAAAGAGAAAAGACTGAAGAGGAAACTGTTTTTGGAGTAAATATGTGTGGTGATGATGTGTGAAGTTTTGAGGGTTATGATGAGTGTGACATTTTAACAGCAATTAAACAATTGGCTACATTCAGCTACATAAGCCAGAAAAGCTCTAATACTACAAGGATGAAATAGAAAGGACCTAAAACAAATTGAAATCAGAAGTAAAATATTGATTAAGGAAAGTGCTAATAGGGTAATAATTCAAGTTACCTCAAATAAAGTGGACCCGGAACAGAAAGATTTTTTGCATTCTTGATTGAAGCAAATGATTGACTGAAGTACACAATCTCAAAACTTTTAAAGGCTCTCCTCTATGAAATCTTGGTTTTGATAGCAAATATTTTCTATAAATTCTCGAGTCAGTGAAAGCAAAATATGAGTGGATAATAGGGAAAAAAATCCATATTCAAAGAAGAGGGACACAAAGTGAACTAGGAAAAACAACCTATATTAGCCAAACCTCTAGGGCATTTAAGGTTTTAGAGTAAATTACAAAAAGCAGCCTAAGGAAAGAGTGAAACAGAAACTGCAAAATATAAGTGTGTCAAAGGCAAAGCCAGCCTGAATTATTCTTTCTTCTTAGGAAGAAAACTAAAAGCTTATTAAAAAGCAAGCAAAGGAAACCAACTTGGAATAATACCAGCTAAAATCTTGTGGAAGACTACAGGCTCAGTTGGAGGAGTGGTTATTGCAAGAATCCTTAAGGTGTGCAGGCAGCTTCAGAAGAGCTGACTGTAAGCTGAACTGTAAGGAGAACTGTGTGGAGGGATTGTCCCCTCACTCATGTCTTACGGCATCCATTTTATTTCATAGTCTCTTTAATGACCTTGGGATAAAGCATGTAGGTAGGACTCCACTGGTTAAATCAATACAAACCAAGGAATAGGAGAAAAGCAGCAGGATACACTTCAAGAAGCAGGAGGTCTCACAGTTTGATTGACCAAAACTGACCCTTCCAGCTCAGCATTTCCTTGACCTCACCGCTTTAAGGATGCCTTCCTGTTTCATGAAGCATGAAAATATCTGGAATCAAGGAGGATGGATGTACACTAACCAAACATGGGAAGAGAGGAGATGATTTGGAAACCATCAGCACTCTTTCGCAAAGGCACGCCCTTCTCTACAAATCTCTCTGAGTTGTCTGGACAGATATGCAAGTGTGTGGAGGTTTATGTATGATTGCCAGATACTCTCTATACATTTCTAACGCTATCAGCAAGATCATCCACCAAGGATTTCTAGAGAGGTGACAGGCAGTATTCTCCAAAGGTCTGGGATTTGTGGCGTACAACAAGTTTAGAAAGAAGTGGAAACCCCAATGTGGTGATATTGCTGATGCTTATTTTTCAGGGCAGTTGAAAAGGGCAATCTTCAACAATTTCAAGAGAACCTCATGAGACTGAACAACTAGATAATAACACAGCTTAAATTCAGGACACATAATAATAAAGTCAGTCTTAGGGGAGAAAAACAAAATATTCTCATTTCAAATGTAAGATGATGTTTTCCAAGCTCCGACCATAACCACTTGAGCAAAATTTTGAGATTATGACAAATAGTTACACAAATACATCAATTTAGTGCTCAGTAGAAGTCAAAAGAGCAAACTGAATAATAAGAATTCTTGGAAAAGGAACAGAGACCAAAACCAAGAACATTATGTCCCTGTATAAATCCAGAGTTTATCCATAAATTGAATGCTGTGTGCAATTCCATTACTCTCGTCTTCAGCAGCACAAAATAGAGTCAGGAAGGGATCAAAGAACAGACACAAAGATGTTCAAAGGTGTGATTTTTTTCCCACTAAAAAAAAAAAAAAAAATGTGGTTTTTATTGTTTCAGAGTCCTAAGTCTGAAAAAGAAACAACTGAGGAAGGCAATGATCAAGGTCCACAAAAAGATGACACCCTGCAGGGACAGAGGCACTGCATCTGGCAGGAAACTCAGAAAAGGCATTTGGAGCTGGCTGTCCAGGAAGAGCATTGTAGCATCAATCATAAAATAAGCAATTTGGCCAACCAAGGTCTGCAGGGAGACATAATGTCTCATTAAATCAAACACTATACTTGGGGAAGAGATGACAAATTTCTGGGTATGCCCATCCTTCAGCTTATTTGGCATCTACCAGATTATACATCTGGCAAGAAAATGTCTCTTTCAAGGCCAGTATTGAAATGCCTTAAACCTTTCTCTTTTTCTAATGGCTTGATTGCTATTTAGTTTGCAGAGCACAGCACACATCAGTTGTTTCACTGTCCTCACAGCGTCCATGTGCTGGCTGAAGTCCACATGAGTTAACTGAGGTGGGAATGTGAGCACACAGAAAGGATCCCCACACACACCCTTCTCCAGCTCATTGCATGGGGAACTGGAACTGGTTCAACATTGTGTACATCTTCAGCGCCTACATTAACATGAACACCGGCCAGTGCAGGAAAACCTTAGTCACTTTTGAGTGTTGGTTCCTTAATTGTTTTTAGTGAAAAATAAAACAATCCAAACAGGAAGACTGCTGCCCACTGTAACAGAAATGTTTAATGGGGTGAAGACAGCAGGGCAGCTGTCCATTCTCTCTTTTTCTTGTTGGCAAGACATACCTGTAAGTGATATTATTCAGCAGTGTCTGTGTGTTACAGGCTGATAAGGAAGGAACTAGGAAACTGCTGTAGCTGAGCTCTCATTTGCTTTCTTTTCTGATTTACAGTCCAGAGCAATCAATTCTTATTTATACACAGTCAGGAAGTAGTCTGCATTTTCCCTCCTCTGTAGTAATCCAGTAGAAGAAGAGCTTCTTATCTTACAATGTCTCCTCTGGCACTCCTGGAGGAGTAACCTTTAACATAACAGAATGATAGAGTATTTGTTAAATGCAAGTCTACTTAGTACAAGTTATTTGTCCTCATGTTGATCATTCCATTATTGGAAGTTAAATACATTTGCCATGCACTGTTACCTCAGTGACCTAAAGAGCACGTCAGTAGAGCTCTACCCACATTGCCATCACCTGTGATCTCCCTGGAAGTCTCTTTCAGAAACAGCAGCAGCAAGACAAAGAAACAAGAACAGCCCAATAGAATTAGTGGAACTGCCAAAACACACATCGGGGGCAGAGCCATTAAAATGCTGGAGAATTAGTTTCAGTCTAGAAATTATCCATGACCTAAATGCCTTTTATAGATTACCAATCCTAATGACGTTTTGCCTAATGGCACATTAAAAGCAGTTTTCCATCATTTGTAATTAATTGTTGAAAGCAAACAAACACCCAAATATCTGATAACATAGCCTCAATTCTGTAAACCAAGGTAAGTGTTTAATTTAATTCATACAAGTAGCTCTTTTAACTTCGTACATACAGAATTCCAGGGAAACAACTACATTCATCTGCACTTGCAAAATCAGAGCCAAGGATCATTGCCAACCTTCTCTCCTCACAAAGCAAAACACATACTTACTTTTTGTTCCAGAGCACTTGTGGTAGAGACTGGTTAATCTCTTTGTTGTGAGGTCACAGTGGAGGAGTGGGAGTTGGGAGGGAATGTGTGGAAAGAAGCAGAAAAACAATAAAGCAAACATTTCACAACAATCTCCAATAGAAGTTGCCACAATACTTGCCAGCACTGCCAGATGGATTGGGTAAATATGAATTTCAACAGATTTTCCTCAGAGCTGCTCTCCTAGCTTGAAAAGTGACACTGTGAGTTGATTGTTTACAGTTTGGATTTATTGCATCTTGGCAGCTTCAGCCTAGATATGTTCCATTTAACAGAAAGAACATAAGGCAAATAAAATCCCTTTCTTAACAAAAAATTACTTCCCAGAGGAATTAGAATGACAGAATATACAAATTTGTCATATTCTGCCTTACAACTATTCCTGAAGTTTTATTACTTTTCTTCCTTTCACATGCTCATTTGCAATTTAGTGTTGCTCTGTGAGGTTAAGCAGCTGCTGCACACAATTACAGGAATGACTACCCCTCAGCAAGGTGCCGTGTTTTTTGTGCATATTATACGCAAGCAGCTATGCAGCATTGGCCCATGAGATATGAAACTTTAGACAAGTAAAGAGTGCATCGCAGTTAAGCATCATATATATATCTGGGGATTTAGCAGCTGCATGCCTGGTCAGGGCTTCGTGGAACCCCAGCCCAGCAGATGAAAGCTTGCACACACTGAAGTATTACCTGAATCAGAATAAACCACAGTAAGTTTCTGAGAGCAGATATTTAGTAGCTGCTTGTGAAGAGCTGAGGTATCCTTCAGACCTGCAAGCTTTTATTAAGGGCTCTTACCACTAATTAAATATGTCAAAACCAGGTCCTTTCAGTAGAACAAATATAAACATATGCTTATAAGAGAAGCCACAGGCCTATTGCTTTAGATGTTATTAGTGAAGGGGCATATTTTGGCAGCCTAGGAAAACATTTCATTAAAATACCCAATGCAAGTTGAATGCTGGGCTGCATAAAGTTATTGGCCTCTGCTCAGTCGAAACTGCTTTGCTACCAATTATTATGGCAAAGCAGCATTGGCAACAACAAAGTCCTCAAATATCTCTGAAAGTAATCTCCTGCCTGTTCAGCTTCAGCTGAAAGTGCACCATAGGATTCTCATGGGTCCTTCTGCCCATTTCAGAAGGAGCTCGTTAGCCAAGCATCAGGGCCAAGTCTTTATCACCTGCCATCTGCCCTGGGCCAGAGGCTGCCACACAGTGTTTTTCACCTCCACTCTGTGTTTCCTTTCTGTTACTGTCTTTCACAGACAAAAGAGTTAAGCAGACCTTTGCTGTGAAACGCTGAAGGCAGTCAAGTCCAGCAATGTCAGCACAACCAGAATTACAGCCCCCGGACCTCCACCTCCACAGTGTCCTTCCAGATCACACTAAATTGCAGCAGAAAACTATTGCTAAGACTAAAAAAACATGTGAAAGGCAGAGAACACCAGAATTAGAGTTGCAGTCACAATGTAGTTGGGACACAAATGTTTTTACTTAGTCAAGCCAAGTCTGATGCTTTGGAATTAGTTCTCAGCTTGATTTCAGGGTAAAAGCTGGTGTTCTGAAAATTACTTTTGCTTTTTTTTTAATATTTTCAGAACATTTTATTCTAACTTTGCCCTTTTCATTTTATGAACTTTTTTGTAAAAACAAATAGGGTAATGGAACGATTTGCAGTTACAAAAAAGGAGAAAACAAAACCCCAGATATAAGTTTTGTCTCTAAATGAAAAGGGACAATTGTGGGCAATTTTTAAAGTTTTTACTTAGAACTACCTGATTGGAAGATGCTGTAAACCAGCCCTTTCCCTACAAATGTTTTAGCTCAATCAGTATTTCTGGTTCTCTTTGTGGATGACATGATTTACTGCCCAGTATTGAAACCGCACTCAGACAAGATAATTATGTTGTTACTCTGCCACTGAACTTTGTCGTGGTGTTCCTCATCCACACAGCCCCTTCCCAGGCTCCATAGGAGTATCCTGGACCTTTTTACATGACCTTGCCCAGCTGTGATCCCCCCTTTTCTACCATAGTCAACATATTCTTGCCCCAGTTACATCTTTAACACCATCTCACAGTTTCACTTCTTTCTGCTCATCACAAAGGTATTTTTATTTCCCAAGCCAAGCTAACCGTCACTTACTGAAAGTCTGCAGAGACAGAGGATGGGATCGAAAAACAGAAACCTGGAGAAGTGGAGCTGTCCCCAGCCACTCATACCTCTTCCCATCCAGCATTTCCTGCCTGTAACATTCAGGTAGTCATGGGCAAAGCCTTCTACACACTCAACCAACCCCCTTCAAAAATACATACACTAGTCAAACTGAGACGGACTCACAACACCTATTATTTCAGCCCATGCAGTTAAAGTCTATCAAAGCAATAAGAAATTTAGTCAAAAAGAAATAAAAATTTTCTAATGGAAAACATTAAACAGCCTTAATAAATAATGTAATTTTTTGCTGCTGAAGGAGGAGACAGGCTTTCTACAACATGAACCTGACTCCCCTACTTAGAGGGCATTTTCTCATCTTTTGCCTCTCTTCCTACATGTGTTTAATTTGCTTCTTCCCACTCTTTCAGTCTCTCGTGTTCCTTCCCATGTTTTCAGCAAAATCTCATCAAAACAGACCAAGGCCTGACTCACTGTCCTCGTCTGTGGATGAGAACTCATTGTGCCATCTCAAGAGCAAGCTCAGGTATCCAGGAAGTCATGACAACTCATGTCAACTCTTCTATTTATAACTAGTCCATGGCTTTTAGGAACATAAAGTAACTTACATTTTACCTGAGGAGGATAAAAATTTCCGTGTGATTTAAAGTGAGGATTAGAAGGAAGCTCTGTCGTCTATGGAATACAGCAGCACACAAGGCATAGCATGACTGGGACAGCTAGCTGGGAGACAAGTCTTCCCCAGCATCTTCAAATCTTGATATTATGTTCATTTAAAAGCATCCTTGGGGGTGATAGATAAGAAAAACACCTACTCTGGACAATTAGTTGTTATCTGATTTAATTGAAGGGCTGTGTGCTGATAACTACACAGACAATGGTAAACATCCACAGAAGTTCCTCATTCTCACACCTTTTTTCCCACCTTAGAGAGGTATTAGAAGCACATGTGAACCAAACTGTTCATCATCTCATCTCTAAAATGGAAAATACGTACTTTGCTTCATTAACTCAACAACTGCAAAATAAAAGTGTCCAAAGAAATTCTGAGACACTGCTACATTTACCACAAACCTGAAACTCAGAAATTAGGCTTGAAAATAACTTCCAGTGTACAGCTGTGAACTAAGGGACATCTAATAGTGACAGAAGTTATTGTGAATTTAAGGGCTCAGATACAGTACATTAAGATGGAAAAGCGAAATCAACATAAATAGTGTATTACAAGAAAAAAATCCTTTAAGTGTAGAGACCCAGCAGGGTGCAAGATTTAAAGCAAGATTAACACTCTGCTTTGAGCGCAGTATGCACCAGAACCAGGGCAAAACAAGAGATGAGTGTAAGTGGCATTTGCAAAACAAGGTAACCTTTTAGAAAACAACATTCCCAGTACTTCATTTTCACTACTAAGCCTGAGGGCCTGGAGGTCAATATTCTCCTCCGTGGAGGGCCAGCCCTTAGGAGAGCGGGACTTCAATGCCGTGTTCAGAAAAGAAGCCATCACTAGCACTGACTCCTGGACATCCTCCACCACCTGCTCCCTGTCCTGCTGAGCTCAGCATGAGCAGAAGTCACAGGCACTGAGAGGCTTGAGCAGGGCCAGAGCAGGTCACATCATCACCTGGAACCCCACAACAACAGACTGCATCAGGCAACTGACACAGAAGTTATGGAAAATCAAAGGATGAATATGAAGTTGTCCTGATCCGTTCCACTGGCTGAGAGTAATCTTTCACCTGAGCTCTTCACGCACACAATCATTACATTTAAGAAATTACCATATGCTGTCCTTTTGTCCTCTGCCTACCCACCACATACTTTTCCTAATAACCCTGATGGCACAAATTGCAAAGAGCTCTCAAAAAGTGAAGCATATAAAAAATAGTTGAACTGTCTTTGCTTTGTTTGATTTTAACTACTTCATTGCATAATATTAAAAAGCCTGACTTTGAGTCCATTAGCTTAAAACAGCAAAAAACAAACAAGCGATGAGCTTTGTCAGGATAAGATGCACACGAAAGACCATTTTATTTCCATCAACTATGCAATTTCCAAACAACACGCTATTTGTGTGCACTTGGTATGCTTCCTTCTGGCTCAGCTGGTTTCAGATACATTGGTGATTTATGAGATGCTACACTGACAGGTCATGCTAATGTGAAAGCATTTGGAACAGCTGCAGAGCCGTACCAACAACCTCTTTTCTGAAGAAAAAAAAGTTCAGCAGGAACTGCATGTAAACAGACTGTCTGAAAGCCAGGGAGACATTTTAAAAGCTGGGTCAAGCAAACATCTCACTCTCACCAGAAGAGAGAGTTTCACTTTTCTCAGGAAAACAAAATAAGTTCGGGGATTTTTTTTTTCCCCCAATTTCATGAGCTGAACCATCTTACCAAGGGATCAAGGACATCTGAGCCAATATAAGGGGCACTGGAGCATGGAGGACCATATAGCCAGCAGGCAACTGCTCCGTGATCTGGTAGATTTGCTCTGCCAGTGCCATGAAATTACACCCCCATTTGTACCTTAAACTCAGACTAGCAGAGATAATTTTGGCCAGTGAATGGATGAAAGATAAGGGACTGTCTTCCAAAGAGCAATGTCTGGCTGATCCAAGAGGATGGTTAATCGCACAGCACCAGTAGTTCCCAGGCAGAAGGATCAGTACAAAGCCAGGATCTTCCTGGGTGGTATTTAGTACAGGTAACTTCAGAACAACCACTGCCACAAGGCGGAGGCATACAGCAATAGATAAAGTTTTTGTGAAAAAATGATGAAAAGGCAAAACTAAATAGACAATGAGTTTTTGAAGGTGTCTGCGACGTGCATGACTAGCAGCACCAGATAGCAAAACCTTATGGTCCTTTGTAACACACTACTTAAATCAATGCTATTTTCCTGTTTTCTAATATAGAAGACCTAGACCACAGACAACAGGAATCACAGAGCACACACAAGCATTGATGTGCACAACAGGACCTGTCTGAAAAAAATCACACTATGAATTCCCAAATTAACATTACAGAAATAAGGTTCTTTCTCAGCCTCAGTGGAATTTTCTTTGTAGTTGCAGAAGGTGTATTTTCCTTTCCCTAGCTCTACTTCTGCAGAAATTATAACTTACTGATAAGTCTTTGAGAAGCATCCCACAACAAATCATTAAACTTTTCAAATCCAAAATTATCCTTTTATAGGCATATGAGACTTGACCATAACTCTTCGTAGTCCAAGTGTTCTTTGTAGCTGAACATTTTAAGTCACATAAAGAGCCTTTTCAGGACATTGTTTTCCTTCTCACAAATGGCAAGAGCATCCCTTGCTAGCGGGAGTCTACAGCATACAACTGTTCACTTGAACATGCAAACTTTGAAAGATAATGTGGAAAAAAAAGACCTAATTTGAGTGCAAACTCTTCAGATTCATTCTTGTAATCCTGCAGACAGTAAACAAGCCTCAACATAGATCAGATTTTACAAATAATTCAATGTAGTTCCTAGAATTCACCTTCATAAATAAGAAAGCCTAAATATACAGAGTTCCCTTGCTTCCACCATCTCAGGAAAGATGACAGAGTTAAATAAAGATAACCTGAAGTTTCCTGTGGAGATCTGATCATTTTTATAAATGCACTGGAGAAAAGATCCATTTCTGTGCCTCTATTCCCAAGGTTTCTGCCAACTGAGCAAGTAACAACTCTACAAGTGGGATTTTCAGCTGTTCACATCCACCTTGTGATACCTTTAGAGACCAGAGAGCTGTCAGTGAGCGTGCTGTGACAACCAAACTGAAGTCCATAAATAAACAAATAGACACGCAACCAGGCAGGACTAGGGAAGGACTCATCAGCACATGCCCCTATCTCACATGAGTTGGCCTAATACTGTGCTTCAGACTTATTGCAGAATCCTGTGTCCAATTCCCGCTATTCCTTTCAATTCTGTGCTTGATTTGGAAATCAGGATTTCTATCTTTTGTAGCTAAATTTGCTTCAAGGAGAAAAGTAGCAGGGCAAGAAACAAATTCAAATGGAAGCATCTTAAAGGCACTATCTCCAGGATTATCTGGTTTCAATTTAAAAAAAAAAAACCTGAGTTATTTTGATTCAGAAGGGTCATTAATAATCTTTGAACATATTTCACAGCCATATTTCAAACTCCTTTCAATCATCTTGCCTTACAGACACAGAGGTCATATAATACAAGATGGTGCAAAAGGGAATAAACCAGGAGCAAAGTGCACAGAGACAGCCAGGAACTACTACAGCTGAATTTGAGAACTCAGTTGTACAGACACTGACATATACTGATCCTTGCACTCTTTTACTCTTTATTCTCTAAAGCATCTCCAAATAATTTTCTTCCATAGACTTCACTAGTCTCTCTCCTCTTTACTTGCATTCATACTGTGCTACCATTTTGCTATGTATTTATGCTGGCTTTCATACCAAGCAAACTATTTTAAGAACCTCAGACCTTGATACGGTTGCAGGATGCCCAGGGCATAAAAAAATCAGTGCCCCTTTCTAAATCCCAGTAGTGCCAGACACAAACATGCTAGATTTCAAAAATACCATAAAGTCTACTAAGCACAAAAAACTCAAGTCATTTTTATCAATTTAAAATGCACCAAATCTATCCATAAGAAAAATGTCATGTTTGGACTAGGTCCAGCTGGGCACCCTGCCTCCCCAACAGCCAGAAACAGAAACATGAGCGCAGGAAGAATGTCATCATAGTGATAATTTCTATGGACATTGTACATAAAGGCTTTCCTGAATCAGAGTTTTTGTATTCGATCTACTTCCATTAATTTGCTCAAGGCCTTGAACCATCTTAGCTCAGCAGCTACTTGTTTTGCTCCAATCCAGCATCAGGTTGCTTTCCTAGTGCTGTTACAGAAAACTGAGGGCAAAGCTGGATTTTCATGGCTTCACCTGTACTGAGCAGAAAGAAAAAAAGCAGCATAGGGAAAAAAATAGGAACACACATCTAACCTGAAAGTGAACTAAACCAGCAGGGTTATTTTGGCTACTCTGTTTCATGTTCTTTGAACTTCTAGGACCTACTTTGGCATCTTGCTACTTCACTTTCATGTGGGCAAGAAACCTGGCAGGAGAAAAGAGAGGCAATGGCTCTCATTTCACTCTGAGATTTGGCTGAGTTTTGTGGCTCCAGGTGAAACCTGAACAAAAGGGAGGGAGTCCCAAGTCATGCCCTCCATGCACTTCAGGCATCACTAGTAACTTTTACCCTAAGCAGTCTCGAAACAGGACTATTTAGACATGGTAGTAGAGGATGAGAACTCTGCTTCTTTGGTCTGTTCTTGAAATTAGGGGGTAGGAAAGGGGAGCAATACCCACTCCCACTGCTCTGACCCTAGATTCCTGTGTTGCTACAAACTGCTGTTGTCACCTAGTTCGATATCATTGCAGTTCAATGAGCACATGTTGGTAAACAAAGCAGCAATGGAAGGGCAGCATCCTGTTTATATTTCACTGCAGGATGATTCATTTACAGTTCTTCAGCAGGGCAGAGTCTGTAATCATGCAAAAGGTCAGCAGTTTCTGCTAGGGCTTTTGCATTTAGTCAGATACTGTTTAGGTTAAAAAAAAATCTGGTGTTGATATAATCCTGCTGAACAATCTTCATCTTTCCTGGAAATCAAGAGTTTGACGTAGATGGAACTTCTTTAATTTAAGGTATGGAAAACTACTCACGATGTTTCAAAAGTAAGTTGATTGTCTCTGAGTGCATCAAATGTAATCTGCCTGCAAACTGTTCCTTCTGGTGGGCACTGGCAATGTGCCGCCTCCCACAGATCTCCAAAACCAGCACTGCCAGACTTGCAAGGTGAAGGAACAAGAAATCACCCTAAGCGTTAATGTCTTCTGTTAAATGGGGCTGGGGGAAATTCTGTCACTGGTTGGGAAAATAATTGCAATAGCCAAATAATCTAAAGCACTTACACTTCTCCTACAAAACACATGGCTTTCAGCATCAGCCATTGAACTTCAGCATCATGAGATTTAACACAACATCCAGCACAGTAGGAGCTCATTTCTGATGAGCTATGATGTCTTCACGCTTAGCATTTGCCTCAAAACTTATCTTCCACCCCAGCCACTGAGCTGCAGATTTCACATGCATTATGTAACATCTTATCATGGTGAGGCCTTACTGTGAGAGCAACACGTGTAGGCAGTGCTCGTCCCCCGTCTCTGCAGGAACACACTTCATGAAATTTGTGCACGAGCTACAAGTTATTGATTTAGAACTTGACACCAACTCCTAAATATAGCAAACCCTCCAAAGGTGTATCCTCTTCAAACACTAATCTTAGCTCACCTTTACCAGAAAACACACAAGGAACAACCTTCCCCAGAGTCTGACCTTAAAATGCTGCATTATTTATATTACAATCAAACAAACATGGCCTCTGAGAAGGTTAGAGCTACTTACTGCTTTCCAAATACTCCCTCACATACGCACTTTCAAGCCAAAGATGTCCTTAAATCAGTAACTACTTCAACAAGCCCTTGAGGAACTAGGATGTAATTATTACAGCACTAGCTCCTGATTAAGGACTTGTTCGAAAAAGAGTTCATTAGTTTTCATGCACATCTGATTGACTGTGATGGAAGGGAGTAGACAGAGAGCAAGACACAGCTTCCCCTGCACAGTGTTTAGAGCATCAAATACATGTCTATTAGAATTGTTCCCTGCTTGTTTTCCACCTCTGCCATAGCTTAACCCCTAAAATCTCAGATCTCTCCGTTTCTTGCTGGCCAAATTACTCTTAATAATTCTATGCAAGTCTGTCCAGATTGTAATGATATTCATTAACACAAAAAGTAGTGTTTCAGAAAAGTCTGACCTGCTTCCAAAGAGTGCACAACAGGAGGGAGGGACACCAGAATGGCCGTGGAAATAACCTGCTGCCTGTTTTCCTTTCGTTCCACTGCTATATAAAATATAGCCATCTTATAGTAATACGAAAAGTAACACTGTATAACTGCTAATATCATATTAAGAATTGCTCAGAAAAATGTGAATATAGCTCCATTTTATGCATACATTTTAGTAAACATAAAGATTTAAGTACAATTTTACCTGCACTGTGAAAAGGGTTTTAACTTTTTTTAAAAATAGTTGATAAGTTTATAGGCCAGGTCTATGCAATTGAATTATCACAGGTCAGTTGGCCAGATTTACACTGGAAACCAGAAGGAAGGCAGCTGAAACTGTCTCACTACTTAAGCAAGACAAAGGGCACTGAAACAGGAACTACAGGAATAATAATTACACATGAGTACACTGGTCAATTTACCTGGCAATGTTCTCCAGCATCAGCTGACAGTACCACAAACCTGCAGGAAGGAGGGCCAGAAAAGAGAACCCAGGTGCTGCCGCTGCCTGTTTCTGCCGGGTCTTTTCAAGCTGCCCTGCGGCTTGAGCGCAGCCTTTTCTGCTGCTTTCGGCTCTTACTCTATAGACCTTTTACAGCCCTCGGGGCATGTAAATTCTGGTCTCCTTAGTAACGGCTCGAACAAGCTCGCCCTCATCCAAGGCAGCTTTAGCAGTAACAAGTTGTTAATGGAGGCAGTTCCGACGGCAAAGAAGCAGGGAGGGCTTTTGGGGCTATTATTCCAAATTTATTAAATTTGAAGGTAGTCACAAAAAGCCAAGATCTGAGGGTGAGCAGGGGTTTAAAAGGGGCGAGAGAAAGGGGCAGTCTAAGGGGAGAAACAGGGGAAAAAACCAATAGAGAAATAAAACATGAACGGGGAACATCCAATGGGGAAACAAAGGGGTGGAATACATTAATATGACCAATCAGCAGAACACGATAACAGAACTTTCAAGCAACTGATGGATATTAAAATAACTGTGAAGGGGACGGGGGAGGAGATGGAACCTGACTGACACTTGTGAACGGCGGGAAAGTATCAATGCCTGTCTCCCCCATCCCCCTCAGATTCACTGCTCTGAGGGGAATAGTTTAACCATCCTGCTTCTTCATTAATTCCCCTGCAGAAGGCAGGGGTTGCAGATTGTCCATTGTTTCCTGTGACTACAGCCACTGACTGGGTCACTGCCACAAGGTGCCAGAAAAAAGTCTCCCTCTCCGATTCCACCACTGCACACATGAGCAGTTACTTTGCCTCCAGTTTCCCAATACCTGCCTACAACCTCACTTTGAAGATGAAACTTATCCTGGAGCTGGCTCTATTTTGAGGGAGCAGTCTATGAAAACTCAGAAGAAATTCTGTAGGAATGTGAGGAAGGCTCATTTTCTTCATGCCCTTGCACAGCAGAAGTGCAGAGCTAGCATATTTGTTCTCCCAGTTACTTATGTACTTCTTCAATTTGTGTAATATTCACTATTTTAGGTCAGACACTGGTGTGAGTGGCACAAGCTTTTCACCTGCTAATGATTCCAACCATTCATAAGTTTTTACCCCAGAGTCTAGAAGTTGTTTTGTTTTGTTTTCCTGAATATCCACATGCTTGGTAAAAACATTGCTGTGCTCACAGTTAAACTTTCAAGAATCTGGAGTAATCTAACCAGCAACCACCTTTTTCTCCATGATCTCAGAGTGATCACATTGGCAGCTGATACCACTCTGCTGGACGTGGGTTGCACAGGTCTTCCCAAGGGCTGCTTCTCCCCCTCTCCTCCTCCCTCAGAATCAATTCTTGCACTCCTGGCAACTCAGAACTATTGGACATCTTGACTTTGCAGACCAGTTTCATCTGCAAAAGGACCACCTCTGAGGTGGTCAAATGCCAGGTATTCAGGCCTGCTAGAACTTGTCCTACAAATACTGTACAAAGACAAAGAAAAGTCTGGTCCTCTGCCTTACTATCCACTGTGCTTCCAGTTTGCTTCCCTTGTTCTGTGTGCTTTTTTTGCCAGTGATAAACACAGAGAATGGACTGATAGCAGTGAACACAAGCAGTCTCCACCGTCAGTAGTTATTTAGCACTTAACAATCACGAAAGTCTTGGCGGGGTGGCCACGATCATACAACTCTGTAGTGGCAATGAAGCCTTTCCAGCACTGCTGTGGCTCTGGAAGGGCAGCAGCCAGAACTGAGACACTGCAAAGTCCAGGGCGGCTTTGCAGATTTCTGTGGGCAACTGCATTTGAGGTACGCAAAGGCTTTCACACTGTCCCTACAGCAGCAATAACAGGGAAAATCTCAGAGCAGAAGAGTGGGCTGATAGCTTTGAACCTCCCTTCAGCAGCTCTGTAGAGCAGAGCTCGGTGCCAGGGCACAGGGCGTTTTGGCAGAGGTGGCACGGGTTGTGCCCCAGCGTGACACAGTGCTGCCATACACAGCCCCACCGCTGCCCCTGAGCCACAGTGACACTCAGCCCCAACACTGGCACCACAGACCCTGGACCCCAGGGGTACCGCCCTGGGGGTGACCCCCAGCAAAATGTGGGAACTGCAAGCCCATGGTCACTTTACCCCCACAGGCAGGAGCAATCTTGGTGAACTGGAACCCATTGCCCCTCCTTGGGGATACTCAAAAGCCATGTAAACATGATCCTGGGCAACTAGCTCCAGACAGCAAGGAGGCTGGGAAAGATGACCTTCAGCAGTCCCTGAAAGCTTCCACCATTCTGTAATTCTGAAATTTGAAGTCCTGTTGGTTCCTACTGAAGAAAACTGTGCAAATACAGTTCAGTTATATTTAATATTCATAAAAATTATGTGACCAGCTCCACCCAATGCTTTTGTTGAGCATTGTAGAACCAGAATAAAATAAGATTTTAACACTCATAAAACTTTGGTCAACATACTTATATGAACATTGCCAGCTGGCCTTAGATCCAAGAAAATCTTGATTTTTCAGTAGAAAAGAAATATGGTTTCATCAAGCTGCCCCTGCATGGCTGAAAATTAAATGTTATTTTGATGCATGGGAACTTTGCAGGTTATAAAACCCATGTGTAGGAATACTACAGAGATCCAGAAATAAAAGTGAAAATTGCTTAAATCAATATGAAAATGCTCAAAATCAGTAAGACATGAAGTGAATTACTTGCACTGCTCAATAAACAGAAGAAAATGAAGATTTAAGACCTGGAGGTAACAAGTTATAGAAATATGGGTTAAAAAAGAAAAATTGCTTCCCCCCTACTCTTTTATTTTATTCCTGTGATGGTTGGGAAAGAATATAATAAAAAATGTCAACACAAAGCTAGTTACTACAAAAGTGTACTTGTATTCCATTTAGGAAAGATTTGATACACGAAAGCCAAGAGCTGCTGATTGCTGTTTTTGTTTCCCAAATGTAAACCAAGCACACTGTAAGGTCTTCAAAACCAACAAACAAACATGATGAGTTCATTGGCAAAGTGTTCACTTTAACCCCAAAATTAATCTGCATGTAC
The DNA here is from genome assembly GCA_013397795.1 of Orthonyx spaldingii. Classification (NCBI taxonomy): domain Eukaryota; kingdom Metazoa; phylum Chordata; class Aves; order Passeriformes; family Orthonychidae; genus Orthonyx; species Orthonyx spaldingii. The sequence goes on along the minus strand of VZTJ01005393.1, from coordinate 847,152 downwards.
AAACACTGTGTGAGAAAAGTTCTCTGTTCCTCAATTACATACTGTGTTTTTTAGACAGATGCTAAATAACCTTTTGAAAGGTTGCCTCTGATTTCCCTGCATAGTAAGCCAATTCACTGCTCAAACATAAATATAAATCACATAGTCCAGGCAAAAGAAAATTTGCTTTCTTGAAAAGTCCTGAAAAGGGGAACAATTTGTCCTGTGCTTGGTGGGTGCACTGGCATCAGTGGGCCCCAGAAGTGACCCCAGCAACAGCCTCATGCCCTGCAATGTTCTTCACACATGGAAAAGGCATGGCAGAGGGACAAACCAGCCTCCCCACTCTGAGAGGAACTGCTTGACACATTTAAAAGTCAATGTGTGGTTTAGTAATACTGCAAAATGAGTGGCCAACACAAGAACTAGCCACTGAAGAGATGCTTTTAGAGAGAACTGCAGGTATTATGCCTGCGCAGGGGCCATGTGCAGGTGATTGAACAGGTAGGCCAGGAAGGAGACAGAATAGTTACACTCAATCTGCTCTGCCAGATCCTCATTTAGATTTATTCATTCCGTACCTACCACACTTGAAAATAACCTGTGAGCACTCAGGCTGTAGAAGAGAGTTTCTATTTTGCTTCGTCAAGGCAGGATTTTAATCAGTAACAAACATAGAGAGTAACTTGATATTACTCTCAGGAGGTAGTCAAAGCCTGGAGGGAGCATAAGTGTGCATTTTGCTTACACAAAGCAGCACAAGCTGCAGTCAGGTACTCCTCTGAGCCTTCTCAAGTTGTGTCAAACCAGGCACCTTCAGCAAATGCTGCAGGTCTGCCCACTACAACAACCTATGTACCTTTGGGTACCCAGGGCTTAGAGTCTACAACAACAGTGTTAAACTTCTAAACAGCATGTCCTTTAACAGAAAAAGCAGAAAAAATGAAGCATTCCACAAAAAATGAGATGGTTCAAAAAGGAACTAAGGACTGAAACACGATCTGTTCTCAGAGTCCTTACACAACTTAAAGAATTCTAGGTATATGCACATACAAGGACATTCAGATGCATTGGTTTTAGAGTTTACTATGGGATAAGGAAAAAAAGAATTACAAAACCCACAACGTATTTTTAAAATAGATTTCATATTTTTGTAACACCATCTCCAACAGAAGGTCAAGAAAAGTTTAACAAAAAAACCCTTCAAGACTTCAGCTGAAGAAAATTCTGTCCTACATAAAACTCTCACCTCCATCATACAGTGACATTTATGAGATGGTTAGTTACCTCTTCTATATTTCACCTTGCTCTATTGTCCATCCACTGTACACCCAAGTGTCTTCCTTCAAGCATCTGCTGTCTCAGCAGCCTGATCCCTCATATTTTGATGTGCTTTATGTATTCTACCTTTACCAGTAGAGCAAGATAGACTACAAAATGTTCTTTCCTATAAAAAGGAATGATTTGGGCCTGTCTTACAGGCAGTGAAAATGATTTTATGGGTCTGGAGCTGTTAGAATTCCCTCTGCTGTACAGCTTTGCTTCAAGCACTGTGGCACAGCAATGCCATCTGCTTACAGCAGTGTAATGCAGCCACCGCACACGCCCCAGCCTGTGCAGCATCGCTGTCACCATCAACCTGTGAAAGAGGTCATCTGCTCTGCCTCTGGCATGATCGGGGGAAATCCTCAGTTTTGAAACACTCAGGGTATTGCTGTTGAGTGAAGGAAGAACTGAAATGCCTAAGCTTTTCTTACAGGGCAAAAAAAGCAATTGAAGAACTGGAAGAAGGTGACGGCAGAGGATTTCTTTCAAACTACCCTTTCCAAATGTGTTTTGCTTTGTTCGGTTTTTTTAAAGGAGTGAAAATCTGTGTCCTGACTTAAATGGTGAACAAAGTAGAGGCTTGAATGAAAGACAGAGCGAAAACTCTTGTGTAGGCAGATGGGGGATTAATTCCTCCAGTACAGAAGTAACAAGAAAAAGATCTATGGATTTACTTTCCCATTCTTGGGGAAGTTTTCTAAAGAGATGGAGACAACAGCGGGCATCTTTATTTCACTTGGACCTGCATGAATCCCCAAAGCCCTATCATAAAAGAGCTTTGTGCTGTGTAAATGCTTGATCCATTACACATGTAGCCTTTGATTTTTGTTTATAAAAATGCCTAAGCAGCTCTCTAGCCCCACAGAGCAGGACAATGTGCACACAACTACAAACAAAAGTGACTGAGGAACTGAAGAGCATTTAACCAAGGACACAAACACCTGCAGCATCTCCTTCTCCAATAGTGTGATTAAAGAAGAAACTAGGGAGGAGTGTTGCCCGTCTCCCTGAGCAATAGAGGCAGTATCCATAGGGACAAGCTGGCACATTAATACCTCTTATTGCCTAACTCCCTTAGGCCTGGATAGCTACAGGAAATATTCTTCTAATTAGAAGTCTAAAATCAAGTCATGAAGTCTTGTTTTCAGTCATTGTATCTGTTACTCCCACTGGTGAATAGCAAGGGATTTGCTCTCCATCTCTGAAAAATGAGGTAATTACATCTCCAAATAAAGGTGCTTAATGCTAGCTCCTCAAAATTTAAGATTTTTGTCTATAAGCCACAAAAACTTGTTGTAAGTGCTCATGGCTCATTTCCAACAAGCATGCATCACCAGAACTGCAGGGCAAGACAGAGATTAAAACTTCTTACAAAAATCCATTAGAAAACTCCTAGAAGTGAGCTGCAAGTTGCAGACTATAAAAAGCCATCTCATCCCAGCTCTGAAGAGAAGCAATCTAGCTGCAAATACAAAAATGAGCACATGCCTCAACTCTATCTTTTCTGTCCTCTAGTGTCAGCTTTTAGTGATTAACAGAATTAGAATAAGCCTTTTTTCTGTTGTCGATTTTAACTGGTTTGGGTTTTTTTAAGCAAAGAAGTACCTGTCCTATTGCAAACTGACAAGTGCACGTCTCAAAAGAGGCCAAGTTTTGACTGAAAAACATCAGCTTTACCCTAACCTAACTGCAAACTTTCAGACAGAATCATTGCAGCATATAAGGCAACCTGCAAACCTTAAATACAGGATTCACTTCAGTGGAGAATCACAGCAGAACACAGAATGCAACTGATTTTACTTCCATCTATTCTTTATACTAATGTTCTGGTACACACACAGTTTGTGTAGCTAAAAATATGTCTGAACAGTCTTTCCGTCCTTGATTTACAACAGACCTATCCATGCAGGCTGTTCTGCTTAAGAACCATCTCTAGCCAAACTCAAACTTACAACAGATTGCCATTTCATGCGTTTCATTAAATGTATTGTATTGTACCTAAGTAGAGCAGTTCCATGAACAGTATAATTGTCTCTGCATTTAGGTGCTGGCATAGTAAAGTATCAAAAAATCCTAGAATACTTACTTACACTAGCTGAGAAGAACAAAACCATATTAATAGTAGTTGCACGAAACCTGTGAGCACAGCAGGAGCAGAGCAAACAAAAGATCTCCAGCACCCTCTTCCGGCTTCTAGAGTCTGCACTCACCACTGCAAAACCCTCTCTCCTGCTCGAATGACATCGATAGACCCAGGCAATTAAAACACTTGTAGAGAGGCGTGACTGGGTGCTAGTGCCCTCTGCAGCACTGACATATATGCTATCCTATTGTTGTTTTGAAAATTTCAGGAAGGAATTTCAACAGTAGTGGGATCATTCCTCACACTCGACATGCACTGACACGTGGTGATGACAGCAGCAAGAATATTAGCACTGCTATGAAATACCTTTCTCGGGTCCACACTGCTCCCTGCATCCTCCGTGGAGCAGGGGCTCAATCCACTCACCACTCACATCCCCCACACCAGGTGTGTCAGCTCATCTCCCAGGAAAGCCAACACCACCATATTCCCTGTCACACAGCAGCTCTGCCAAGACTGTCATCGTTACAGAGGTCATCAAAAAGTTTTCAGCTTTCCTGAGCCTTGCTACATATTAGTGAATAAAGTCTGTCATCCTGGTTTTGTAAATCCTAATAGTTACCTCATATAGCAGAGAGGGGTTCTATGATCTTTTTAAAAAAAATTAACAGTGACATAGTGCAGTACCAGGCTCCTTTGCTCAATTTCCCTGCCTCCCTCATCCACATACCACCGAGGAAAACTCATGGCTCAACCAGAACTATTTCACCCACATTTCCTCCCCTTGCTTCCATGTTTACTCTTTGACAGGGCTTAAACACCATTAAAGTACTCAGACATTCACTCATCCACTTGCAGGTATTTGCAGCCTGCTCCAGATACAGGCTGGCCCATGAAATAGTAGGCACCCCCCTTCCATCAGTCACAGAATCACAGAATAAAGCTGAGTTGAAAAGGACCCACAAGGATCATTGAGTCCAACACCTGGCCCTGCACAGCACCATCCCCAAGAGTCACACTATGTGCCCGAGAGCATTGTCCAAATATTTCTTGAAATCTGTCAGGCTTGGTGCTGTGACCACTGCTCTGGGGAGCTGCTCCAGTGCCCAACTACCTTCTGGGTGAAGAACCTTTTCCTAATATCCAGCTTAAACTTCCCCTGACACAACTTCAGGCCATTTCCTTGACTCGTGTCACCAGTCACCACAGAGAAGAGATCAGTGCCTGCCCCTCCTCTTCCCCTCTCAAGGAAGCTGCAGACTGCAGTGAGGTCTCCTCTCAGTCTTCTCCTCGAGGCTGAACAGACCGAGTGACCTTGGTTGCTCCTCACACAGCTTGGCTCAAGGCCCTTCACCATCTTTGCTGCGCCCCTTTGGATGTTCTCTAGTTATTCTTATACTGTGGCACCCAAAACTGCCCCAGCACTCAAGGTGAGGCTGCCCCAGTGCAGAGCAGAGCGGGACAATCCCCTCCCTTGCCCGGCTGGCGAGGCTGTGCCTGATGCCCCCCAGGACACACTTGGCCCTCCTGGCTGCCAGGGCACTGCTGGCTCGTGTTCAACCTGCCACTGACCAGGAGCCCTAGGGCCCTTTTCATGGCACTGCTCTCCAGCCTCTCATTCCCCAGTCTGTCTGTACATCCAGGGTGTCCCCATACCAGGTGCAGAATCTGGCACTTTCCTTTGCGGAATTTCATATGGCTGGCTCTTCTCCTCCTTGCAGCTTCTCTTCCCCCAGTCATGAGCTGGGGTGTCACTGGTTGCCCTCATGGCTCTCCTCCCGCATGCTGCCATACCCCTACAAGGCAGATCAGGTCCATCTCCTGATCCACACTGCAGCACTGCCAAAACCCCTCTACATCCACGACATGGGTTCAAGCCTTGTCCATAGCCTTGCTGAGAATCCATATATAGCCAAGGCGAAGGGACAGTATAAGTCCCTATGAAATATTATATGGCAGGCCATATCAGGTTCCACATATCCCGGGGGAATTCACATGAAAGGAAAGCTGATTTGCAGAAATACTTAATGGCTTTGAGTTCCACTCTGCAGAAGCTCCAGAGATTCATCGTGTTATCCAAACCAATATCCAATCCAAACCAAGCTGACCATCCTTCATTTTGCCCAGCTGTTTCCACCACCCAGCCATGAGAGCCGTGCCTCTACAGAGTCCTCTTCACCCTTGGTTATCACTACTTCTTCAGAAACTGCTTTCCACTCCTCATTAGAGCAGACTGTTCCAGCCTCATCTCTCTACCATCACTCCTTGAAGCCAGCTCTACTTGTAGTTGCTACCTGCCTTTGGGAATAAGGGAAAGAAGCCAATGAGTCCTAATGCGTGAAGGTGTCTTGATTACGTCCTGCTCCCTCAGCCCAAACAGAGCAGCTTCTGGGCAGGTTCTTTTGCTAACGATTGGCTCTCTGCACCACAAAATCTAACAAAAATTCAAAGGTGAGGCCATCTGCCTTTCAGAAGTTTTAATAGCAGCCAAAAATTCAAATACAAAACAAAACACAATAACAAACTAGGGAAAAAACAAACAAACAAACAAAAAACCCACCAAAAAACCCAAACCAAAACCTAACAAAAAAAATACCCAACCAAAACAAACAGAAAAGGTCAAGAAAAATGAAGGTTTAACCTACATTGTAGCTGCTCAGTGTTGACCTAAACCAGACTGTGCATAAATTTTTTTATTCCATTTCAGCCAAGTAGCAGTTCCCCCTCCTCAGAGAGCTCTGGTCTCTCGCCCCACTCCTACCCGACCCGAGCAATGATGTTTCTTTTAGGAAAGAGCACTTTTACACCCTGGGTTACTTGAAGGATGCCCTCTCACTCTCAGATCCCCCAGAACTGTGTCTGCTCCTAAAAATACCTTAAGAATTTTAGAGAAGATCCAGGTTTTTTCTCAACACTTCTTCAGTCTTAATTTTCCCATTCATATGACAGAAAACTACTCTAACATCAGGACTACTTTTGTTAAGTGGCGCAAGAACGTATTCACAGAAAATCAAGGTCAAGATGAAAATACGGAACCTTGCTGAAGGCCAGGAAGCACAAGCACATGCAACGTTCAAGCCCTTGCAGGCATGTGTTACTCTTTTAATTGCATAAGCACATAGCTAGCAGGACACCTGCCTAACGCAGTATTTGCTTTTGACTTACTTAACACATTATCCATGCCGTGCACACAACACAGAACTACTCCCCTCCTCTGGTACTCCTGTGCCAAGTCCTTCAACATTAACTTACCTTTGTATCCTTGTGGTTAGCCAGTAGTATGGTCCATTTTCTTCAAGTAAGTAAATGACCAAGGTTAAGATAAAAATTTGCACAAACATCCACTAAAAGCAACATCTTACTTGCTCATTGCTAAACCTGGCATGTCCTGAGCAGCTTAATGTTCTCTCAACATTAAACAAAAAAAAAGGAACAAGAAATAAGAGAACCACGTCAAACATGAACCACTGAAGACATTGACTTTCCTACAATGAAACAGCGTAACCTGGGATCATCCCATGCAACAAATGCTGTCTGTAATCTAACACAAGACCAGCCACTTAGAGGCAGGAGTAACTTAACTGGCATCAGAAGACTCACTTTCCAGCTATGTATCAGGACAAACTTACTGCAGACCTTTATTTTTCAAAATTATGAGTCTGTTTGCTCCCATTTACCCTTATCACTGAATTTTTTCCCCTCTTTTGCCACTGAGTTCTCCACAACTGTAGCCGCCTTCAGCTCATCTGCTGGGCTCTGCCAGCCTGCAGCTGCATCCTGAGGGGCTTGGTCAGCCAGAGAAAACTGGTCTCAAAGTATATTCAGCAGATAAACGACCAGGAACAGATCTTTCCAGTGGAAGCATAAGGTAACCATAACCACAGCCAGTACTACCAGTTTCATGTGCAAAAATATGCTTGTTTTTCAGCAGTTCATAAAATGAAAGACTAAAAATTAAGTAATACTAAGTTACAGTTTATCTGTAACAAGATACTTCCAAATAGTATTTTCAGAACAACTAATTCATTTATCTCAGTTATGAAAATGTATTTATTCCATACAAAGATTATTTGTGCTTGCCCACTTTGGAGGTGGACAATTAAAAGAAATTGAAGGAAAGAAAAATAAATGTTCATGTGAGGACTTAGTAAAATATCTGTGTAATTTGCATTCATACTTGAGCTTCTTTTTGAAACAGCCTTCCAATACATACAGAATTTCTCGGCTTTTGGAACGAAGCTTTGCATAAACAGTGGCTTGACTCAGTAGGCTGCTTATAGTGTATGTCAATTCCTTACAGATCAGCTCATTTCAGACATTATCCTTTCAAGCAGCATGAATTGTTACCTAAAACCATGTTGCAGGAAACCCCGTTCATTGAGGAAGAGGCCCTTCAGCCTGGCTATAATTTAAGGCAGGAAAAAATGAGATACTCATGACAAGAGCCACCAGTAACACCAAGCAAGTACAAATGGCAAGCACAGAAAGTAAGTTACTGCTAACAATTCTACAATATCCCCTCGTATTGCGCTCAAATTCCAACAGAACACACTTATGCCACAGAGTGTGTGCAAATGTATGCTAAAAGATTCAAAGCTCTATTTTTCACCTATCCATGATGCAGTCCCTTGAGCCCAGACAGGATGCTCCTTGACTTGCTAAAGACTCTACTTGAGCCGTCTTCAGCAGAAAGCAATGGGAGATGGAATACAATGATTACATCAGCACAAAGCCCCCAGACATGAAGCTATCACACAAAAGGATTAAAGAAGCCACCATACTAAAGCCACTACACTGGAGTAAGCAGGATCAGAACTGCGCATCATCTCCTGTATTGGCTGTAGCGAGTAACAGACTGGAGGAAAAGCTGCACCGCCTTCCTTGACCCAGTTGTGAGAACACTAAGGCAACAGTGGGTACTCTCTGGCTTCAGAGCCAGCCAGGAGCCCTGTGTTTGGTACCTGATGCACAGAGTCTGTTTCAGAAGCTACAGGCTTAGAAGATCACAACTCAGCACAGTACACCACCAGTTTGGTAAACCGGCAAAATGGAATAGCTCAGGCCACCAGGCTGGTCCAAGTTCTGAAGCATGTGGAATTTCCTGCAACAGTTCTCAAATCTGACTCATCCTGGAAGAATGAGTTTGTTTCTCTTTGCTTGCCAAGCTGAAACTCAGTAGTGCCTTGCTTAGTACGCACAGAAAGAGTTCTCTTCCCACATCTCCTAAGGGGAACTCAAGTTCTCCCATATTGACCCAAGATTCATCAGTCTGTTAAGCAGATGCCTACCTGGACATCAGCCATCATCAGTTACAGTTTTGAAGTGAAAGAGTATTTTTGGTATCTTTCATCTGCATAGGAGACAAAAGTAAATGAGCATTCTGCAGGTTCTGCAGGTATGGAATGGCATTTCTCTATGAAAATCATGCTACTGCCAGGGAAATAAATAGCTGCATACTAAGACAAGGTCCAAGAAGAATGAAGTCTACATAGCAAGCTTACTGTCAGGTATCTTTTCAGGAATTTAAAGAATGCTATAGGCCCTATGAGACCTCCCACATCCATCAGATGATCTGGTCTGCACAAGGCACTGCAGTGGAAGCAGACTCTGGTGGACACTGAACTCAGTAACAGAGCAGTAAACTCTACTGACCCACTGGTTGAAGGTATAAGTTGTTCTTTAGTCTGAAGATCTTTTGTAGATGGCAACCCAGCAAGAGACAGACCTCAGAATTTGCTTACAAAACTCCTGAGGAATGCAAACCTCCTTAGACAGAAGAGTTTTTGACACTGACCTATGCCCCACCCAGAGCCAGACTGCTTTGCAGATCACTGCCAGTGCTGGTTTAACAAATGCATTTCCAGGTACCTCTTGGAAAGGCTGCAGAGAGACCCAGGCAACAAAACAAACTCCATTTAGTTTGCAAGAAAACTCACTGATGACCAAGAACAACAGCATGAGGAAAGCTGACCAACTAGTCAGCACGTTTTTTATCCTAATGAGCCAGTAACCCTTGGTGCTCAAGTGCAATAATCCTTAATCACATCAAAAGTTCCCTGCAGCTGAGTAAATTGCCTCAGCTGCTGCCTAGCAGCAAACAGAAAATGGAAAAACAAAGGCATCCTTGACTAACTCTCCTTCCAGTTTCTAGCAGTCAACAGTTTAAATGTATTTACTGAAAAACAGGTATTCTTTTAAAAAGAAACACTGAAGTGGAGGTCCCCATCTCAAATCAAGCAGATGTTTTTCCTCCACAGGCAACTGCATAGGGAAATAAAAATTAATCTCCTTCACACTTGGTAACCTTTCTCAAAGACTGGGATAACCACTGAAATCTTCTTCAGACTCTTGATTGAGTCCAATACGAATTAGTGGACGACTTTACTGTAGTTTTAACACTTTTCAGCAAAGATAACTAGCTTCTCTTATGCCTTAAGAGAGCGAAAGGCCCTGTACAAGTCAGTGAGGGCAGCTTCTGGTCATTCTGGATGAGATAAAGGATCTCCAGCTCCCCACCATAAACTCAGGTACCCTCTATGCCAGCAGGCAGAGAGCACATCCCCCATCAACAGCAGATCAGAAAAATCAATGAGCGACTGATCACTCCTGTTTGCTTCTGAAGAGGGTTGGAACAGGGAACCAGGAACACATGGCCCTCTGCCAATAACGGCAGGAAGATGAAGAGATATGATGGTGACTTCAAATCATGTCTGCGTGCAGCCATCTGTGATTACCACCACTGAAAAGCTCTGTCAGCCCAGCACTGACAAACTATCACCAAAGCTTACTAGTACCCACTAAGGAAATGGGTAAGCTTAGTCACCAACTTCTCAATCCTTTAAGGCAGACACCTGCTTAAGCAGAAAAACAAGAAAGGATTTATTCTGGGAATGGTTTACCTATCAGAGAAGAAAAAGGCCAATGCACTACTTAAACTGCGCTGGGAAAGGAAAAAAGTCAAAGATGGATAAAGTTGCATTGTTAAATACTAGAGAATCAGATTTCATTCCTTTCTACATCATCAAGCACTGAACAAAAGCAAGGGGAACTGTGCAATAAAATGCTTTCATACAATTTCTGTAAGTACACTACGAAAACCAAACATTGTTTCGAGTGACATTTCCCAGGAAAATAAAAAACTGAAAGAGTTCCACAGTAAGTGACTAAGCGCTTCTTAAGGTGACACAAAAGATGACAGATACGCTACTCAGCTTTGTTGTAAGTAAATATAACATAAGGGAATTCAATTCCTCAGTGGAAATACCAAATCTCACCCATTTCCACACTGCCGCGGAGGGAAAATCAAAGTGAGAAAAGGCAGATAACCATTTAAGCCAGGGGCCAACCAGACCTCTGAGGGGTCTCTGAACTGGCAGAAGGGACTAGAAACTGTACAGGACTAGAAATTAATCCACAAGTATGAGGAGCACACACAAAAGAAACCACACACAGAAAAGTTACAAAGGCTGTAGAAGTGTTTCACTCTACACAGCAAAACCACTGCCCAGTTCCTGTCCCCTTCTTTGCCCATAGCTCATTATAATCAGTGCTTTCATTACCAATTTCAGGATATAAACTAGCAAAAATGAAGTACCAAGTATGACTAGTACTTCTACTTCCTCTAAAGAGAATTTTGTCAACTACAACTTGTAAATTTTCAAAGTCTATACAATTTTAACAAAATTCTTCTATAATTGTATTATATTCCCAAAGAGTTAACTACTGAGGTGACACTTATTAGTAAACTGAATAAAGAAAGGGGGGAAAGTCTACACCCCACTTTGAGAAATGCCAAGGCAGAAACATTTTCACTTAGTATTAAAATAACGCGTCCACATACCACTACATAATTAGGATAGGCAGAAGATCGTGTTGACAGGATGTGAAAACTAAAAAGTGAACAAACTACACCAATGTGTTAAAGTCAGTAAAAAAAATCCTACAGGAGGGGGGAAGGAGAAAGGTGTATAAGGCATGCAGTAGGAAAAACACCATTACAGATATGGCAGTTTTCATTTCAAAAATGAACATTTTTATCCTCTTAAATTGAGATTAGAAAATGGAGTATTTCAATACACCATGTCAAAATTAACTACATGAACATCTGCAAGCCTCTTCTAATACAAAAACTGACCTCTTGAAAACAAATATCTATTTAAATTACTAATAAATAAAAAAGAGAAACATACCAACTTTGGCCCAAAATTGATGCCACCTTATAAAAAAAGTATTTTCCTAAAGAAATATGGACAAAATCTCAACTTCATAAATATTTTTGCTTTCAAGTTCTAAACTGCAAATAATTTACTATAAGAAATAGTAGAATTCAAAAACATCTTGAAGTGGAAGCATCTATATATATATATATATATATATATATATATATATATGCTATGTTACAAACATATGTGAAATCCCCAAGAGCAGTTGTGCTTATGAATTAATGCTACACAGTTTGTACAACTGTGAAAAATATGTACAGAACTAAAATCAGCCAAATGAAACTATAAATAATACAATATTGGTTTTTAAATGTGAGATCATAAAGAAAAAGTCTGACACAGAGTAAGTAGAACAGGTAGTTATTGCACACGTATCCTTCCGCTGCTATAAAAGCAAGATCTGGTGATGAAAGTATTTTTACCTTGTTTTGAAATGCAGAACTGCATTGCTGCCAGAGTACAAGTAATATAAATGCAAACAAAACTTAGCAGATTTAAAAACAATACCCATGATGCTATGCACTGAGACAATACTCTGTAAATCAGTTTATTTCCCCTGTAGTGGACAAATCCAGTCAGTGTAAGGATTTTTCTGCATATTGAATAGTAAAATCAAATGCTTATTTTCCCACAAGTCACTGTGAGAATAAGGGTCTTGCAATACCCCTTAAAGCTTTCAATTTAGAAGTTAATTCTAGAAATTTGGAACTGCAACATCAGGGCCTTTTGCCATTAGCAACAACGACAACACTACAAACGGCTAAAGAGCAGTTATTTGTAGAACAGTTCAACAGCTCAATTAAGGAAAAGAGTTTTAGTGCACTTTGCTCATTTTAGCCAACATGCTACATTGCCCTTTTTGCGTACAAAGTGGACTCGTTGATTTCCACTGTAAGAAAAAAATGAGTTGGCAAGCAAAACACTGTGTCAAGCTGCCCTTTTTTTCCCTTAAGACATTTTAAGACAGAAGCTTTGCAAGACGTTACACAATTCTTTGCTTTTATTATTAAGTGAGAAAGTCTGATTTGTAACATTGTCACACTGCTAGTCAGAAATGCTTCAGTGATGAAAGTCAATGCTGGATGAGCCCAAGGCCTCATTCTACAACATTCATTTACAGAGAAATTATAGTGATTTTCAACACACCCAACCAAATATTCCCTGCTTCCTTCAGAGAAAAGTCCGATCATTGCTCCTATAAGTGGGCATGTTACTACATAAATTAGAAATTTTGTTTTTGGATAACATATCCCCAAGTTTTCACAAGAATGAATGGGCTTCTACAGGTGTTACAGAAGTCTTCACACATCATCATCTGACGTATCACTGCTGCTCGTCTCAGAATCCTCATTCTCCAGAGCAGGTTTGAAAGTGCTGTTTTTCCAGAGGCTAAATTTAAAATTGCAGATGAGGCCATTTTTCAAAATGCCGTTTTTCCGAAGACCATTTTTTTGTAACTGAAATGTGAAAACATGATATATTTAGAGAAAGAAAATGCCAAACACAACAATCTGTTGCAATTCAACACTCTTTGCATCTTCACCTCTGGGCTACACTGGATCCACAGCTTTTCATACATACACACAAAGGGTAATAACTCCCCTCTGAGACTTCAGAGTGTCTCCAGTTGTGCTGAACTCCCAGCGTTAATGAGAGTTCACCCTCTTCTCACCCATGTCCCCACACGTCTTGCCCCAGAGATCCCTCCTCCCAAACAGTCTCTCCCTGCAATGCAGTCCCCTTTCCCACAGTGCTGCAAACATCTGTGCTGAGAAGGGCACGGGGCAATAGGGAAGGGGCCCAGAAGAGAAGCAGCAGAGAGGAATGGGTATCTCAGCAACTAGAAAGTCAAAGACACTGAAAAGAAAGGAAATAGTCGATTCTACAAAAAGAAAGGAATTATTGTATTTTCAATATAACGCAGAAGGTGTGCACTACGACAAGCATGTGAGAGTTTAATATTCCAAATGCTCTACTCAATGTGTGTGTGGCTAGACATGGAAATACCAAATTTAGCACCACACACGGTTCTCCCTTCTCACTTACCCCACCAGGTAAACTCAGCACTCCTAATAAAAATAAAAATTAAGGAAACACCAAGTCTAGATTGTCTTTTCATACTTTGTAACTAGTAAATTAAATGTCTTTCAATTCCCAAAAAAGAAAATGCAGCTCTCCGAGTAGCAAGGAAACCGCATAAAAACCTTTCAAGAAGACTCTCTTTCCTTAGACTAAATGGAGAAGCTTGAAAGCCTGTGCACTTCTACCACCAGCAACACTGAAACTACGCAGAAGTACCCCCTACCTTTTCCTTGATACTTTGTGAATAGGCCTGAGGTACAGTCAGCATTGGCATCCTATTGTTTTGAAGCAAGTGTACTTCCAAAACCACAGCACTAAAATGGTAGTGGAATAGCAACATTCCTAATGATCAAAATTACTGCAGATCCTCCTCAAAGGTAGACATCTAGGGTAACCAACTACAGGTTTATAATGGGAAATTAACTTATGTTACCTGTTCACTAATGACTTGAAATTCCCTCATCTCATCCTCAGTTAGTGGAGCATATGTTTCATCATTTTCACTGTCTTCCTGCCAGCCCATCTCCTTCAACAACCTTTAAATTAAGAAGGACAACGTTAATGAATTTGCTACACACACCCAGACATTTCAAGTTCTGCCTGCATGTATGTGTAAAGATCTGTAACAAATGCATTGATTTATTAGCCTGTAATATTTTTAAACAAACTCTTACGTAAGTGTGAGTTTAAAGTCTTGTGAAAGGTAAGTAAAGCACAGAAGTTGAGCTGTCAAGACCCTCAAAAATAACCCTATTCTACTATTGTATGTGGTGAAAACTGTACCTCATTCTAAGGCAAGAGATCTGTGTCAGATGGAACAGTAAGAAGGTATTTTCTTAACATAACTTTTAAGTTAGTGAAGCAGCATTGTACTCCCCTGAGAATAGTATGAAGAGACAAACGTACACTGAGGGACTCTGCAGGTTTTCCTGAATAACAAAGCAGAGCAAAACATGAGGAATATTGGTGGTGTCCCTCGATGGAAACCAATTCAGGATGCAATAGCCTCAAGTAATTTCTGTTTTTATAGCGCATGCTAATGTCAAGAGTTGTGTCAGGTTTCTTCACAATTGAGTCCCAGTCAGTAGCACATGCTGGTATTTCAGCTCAAACAACTAGGAGTGAATTTTGGGATAAGGGGAAGAAATGAGGAGAAAGATTCCTCTTGTAACTAAGCTTGAGATATACAAAGATGCAATAATCAACGTGTTTGGCTATTTCCAAAACAGGGATGGCAGTACCTGAGCAGAGAGAAAGTGGTTTTACATTTGAAGATGATGTGAAAACAGGTGTTATCCGGGGATGAAGACACTGTGGCATTTAACAATGAAATTATTAAGTCTGCTTGCTGCAAAGTTTTTGCCAAAAGGATTAGCACTTTCTTCAGACAAACCAGGAATCTTTTGACCTTAAACATTAAAGCAGACTAAAGCTGTTTCACAAAAAATAAAGAGGTGTGTAAAATATATGCCACAGCTGACACTCAAGAGCTAAAAACCAGTGAATATATTAAAATAGGGAGGTAAGACAAACTCACAGCTGGTATCATATGCCAAGCACTTCATTTAGGCAGACATCACCAAAAATGTCCTTCAACACAACCCTCCCCACAAAGAACTCTATATCCCAATACAGTGGATGTGCACTAGGCAAACTTGCAGGTAAACAAAGCCACCAATTACTCTTTTTAGAACCATAACAAAAGCCTGGAATTGTAGAAGAAGGAGAATAGCACTACTCTGCTTTAAAAAAAAAAAGTCAGTAGGACAGTAACAGAAATGGAAATTGTATCCCCTGTAGCATTTGGACGAAATTGGACAGCGTAACAGCCAGGAACAAACAAATCATCAGGAAACAGTAAAAATATATGCAAGTCATCCAAAATTCTAAGAGAATACATGCATTTGTATAGCCATACAGAAAAATACAATGCCAAATGCAGTTCAATGATAGTTGAGTTAGAAAGTTTTACTGCAAGCAAGCTCAGACATTAGCACTGCATTCAATGAAGTAAATAGTTACCGAGCTCCTGTCAATGTAAGTAAAATTTAGGGTAATGGCTAACTAATTTTAAAGCAACCTTGTGTAAAGTTAGCAGCACCACTGCCCCTTTAAATCAACACCATTCTAGAATAGTTAAAAGTGTGAACTACATAAAAGAATTACTTTGGCTTAGCAAACTTGACACCAACAGGATTGCTGCACGTTGGAAACTTCTCTAGTAGGAAAGAAGCCCTTTAGTACAAAATGTGCCAATATTGTTACTGTATGCAAAAGTAACCTGGGAGCTAAGTTGGTGACCCCAAGTACAATTCACCACAAAAAGGCTAACCATAACATCTGTCCACATGCATACTGAGCTCACAGCCAAAGGGCTGGGGCAGTATGGACACAGCCTCTCTGACATACCACAAAAGAAAGACGTTTGCCCAGAAATTCTAAAAAGGCCGTTTAAAGTAATTTGAACTGAAAAACTAAGAGTTATATTTGACTGCCATCTTCCAGTCAAAAAATCATCAGCCTCTAGTGGCCAAAGATTGCACAGAATCCCAGAATATCCTGAGTTGGAAGGGACCCATAAGGAACACTGCATCCAACTCCTGGCCCTGCATAGAACAACCCCAAGAATGACACTCTGTGACTGAGAACGCTGACTTCTTGAACTCTGTCAGGCTTGCTGTTGTGACCACTTCCCCAGGAAGCCTATTCGAGTGCCAAACCATCCTCTCGATGAAGAACATTCTCTCTTTCTGAAAGTCAGAGATTTTCTCCCTACAAGGCCAAGCAGCATTTTTGTAGTCTTCACATGTCCATGGTATTCCAAGTTAACATCTGGCAAGTTGAAGTCCTCCATTAGGACAGCAGTAGTTGATTTAAGGTGTTCCTTAGTTCCGTAAAGGACAGTCAGTGTCAACATCCTGGGCAGGTGGCCTAGGGTGCACTCCAATAACGGCATCTGCTTTTTTTGTTTGCCCTTTAACCCTTATCCAGAGGTCCTTAGACATGCTATTGCCAGCTGCAAGCTCCATATATTCCAGCCCCTCCGTTAGACAGAATATCACTCCCCCATCACTCCTGCCTGTCTGCGCCTCCTGAGGAGCCTGCCACCATCCACAACTCTCCAGTGACAGAACTCATCCCACTTGGTGTCACTTATGTCAGTGATGTTGCTACTCCAAGACTAAGTCAAGGCTTCCTGTTTCCATAGCAGTGGTGGGAAAAAAAGGGAAAGAGCACAGTGCATTGTACTTTTCATATTCATGAGGAGTAAGAGGAAATGAAAGTTTCGTCTAAAGGTGCTACAAAACAAAGAGTTCTCTAGTACAATGTATAGACTCTACCACAAAAAAAAAAAAAAAAAAAAAAATCTGTCTAATCTACCACTGAAATTCTGTAGTTGCCAGAAACCATAAGAATCTGACAGAGCTCATGACAAGCTCATTTTCAGACTGGGCTGTGATTTTCCAGCAGCATCATTCTCATACCTATCAGTTGCTACTGCAATTGCTTTACTGGTATAATAGAATTGTTTCAATCCTTTTTGTGAAATTATTTTCTTACCTTCCAGTGGACTGTCTTGTGATATCACTAACAGTGCTGACAAGTCAGCTACAAAAATAATTAATTACTTTAATAATGACAAAAAACTCACTTGAGTTTTATATAAGATGCAGCATTTAAAATATGATTAATACAAACAGCAATTACATTCATTGTTCCTCCCAGACACCTAGACCAATATCAGAGGGATGAAGTCACTATGCAGTTTGCTATATTTACTAGGAAATAAACTTTCTTCACTAATACTTGGATGTAAGTCAGTACACAAGTCTAAGAAAAAAGTATATCTCATGTTAAATTAGTACATGTCTAAAGATAAATTTAACATTACTCAAGAAACATTTCATGTGTTCTTAGTTTTCAGATTCTGACTTCTGAACTAGTAAGAATTTATGAACATGCTCAGTTACCATGAAGGAACACTCTTTATGTTATATAAAATACATACCTGTGCTCTGCCTCAAGGGAGCTTGAAAGAACATTTGCCTGAGGGAAAGCTGAAGACTGAATGATCTGCTGAGGTGTAATTGAAGCATTGCCATTCTCCTGCGGAATCTCATTTTCAAAGTTTCGGTTTATATCTCTCTCACAATGAGGGCTGTTGCTGTTATGCAAGCTGAAGGACTCATCATCCTAAATTTAAAAATAATTTTACAGTACAAAATTTGAAAGTACATTCCATCCACACGTAAACATCCAGAAGTGCTGCAATTCAGTGGTTCTGTTTAGTTTAAATTAAGTTTAAATGGAGAGACTCTGTACCTCAGAGGTAATTCTTCACCCTTCTGGCATTTGCAATACCTGTATGCTACAGAATTCTTAAGGCATGCTACTGATCAAGTAATACAAAAAGCAACTCGCATGCTTTTCCCCAAACTTTTTTTCTGCAAAGTTTCACACAGATCTTAAAATTCAAACTTACTTCAGTTGCCCTTCATACTTACAGAAACAACAGGCTGTTGAATTTATAATGTTCCTAATTAACTATCAGAGCCGTGTGTGTCAGAAGTCTGAAAATATGTGAGTTCTCAAGTTTACTTAGTCTAAGGGACAGGTCACAATACCCATATCTCAAATTGCAAATTCTCTGCCATGAATTCAGAAAGACTGGATACTGCTCTTTAAATTCAGACAAGTTCACTTGCACACATGCACTCAACCCCAGCTTCTGAGATTGTGAACAACAACTGTAAATTACTAGCCATGAAATACAAACCAGAAGAAAATTTATTTAGAAACCAGACTGTTCAGGTTCACTCAAAGATTAAAAGGTCTTTAGCCTATAAACATAAGGTATTTCTTTCCACTCTACTCATTCAGCAACATGCAATTCTTATTTATGAATGAGCCAAACAGCCTCAGAAGTCTTACCAATTGTAAAAACAAAGAAGAGTACAATCATTATCTACTTAACACCCTTTCAACAATAAAACCCCTGAACTGGGCATATAACAGCATAGTCTATGGCAGGAGGAAATCATGCAACCTTCTGCACCTGTAAGAAATCATACTTCAGAGCACAGGATCAAGACCATCATCATTTCCCTCCTATTCATATGTTGTCTGCTTTCAGAAATTTTAGAATCATCAGCAAGATACTGTTAAGAACACATATCCCAGTAAATATACATTCAGATGTTACATTATACGCCTGAAGAATATGTCACAAAATATCAAGAAAAATTTATAAATTTATTAAGCAATTGTAATATCTGGGGCAAAACAGCTTCTTCCAAGTGTGATTCAGCTGCTGAGTATGACTTGCTTCATTATTTCAGAATTCTGAACCTCTAGATGGTTCCCAAGATCGTTTTAATCTTAAATCAAAATCTTTGTGTGTTTCCTGAACACATGAACAAAACTACCCCCAATATCCATCTCAGGGCACTCAGTCACAGAATGCCTAACAAAAAGACACAGACTTTTTTTAGTTCAAACATACAGCTAAGTTGTACAGTCCCATTACAGTAAATTTTATTTTGCCTGAAATAGAATTAGTGTCGGAAAAGTCAATCTCACTTTTACGAGCAATGTACACTGACACTGTTTCCTTTTTAGTATCCCAGAAGCCTAATATCTCTTCCTCAAAATCACTTGTTTATCTGGCTGATTTGTAATGTATGGATTTTTTTTGTTTTAATTACACATTTTAGACCATTCATTTACAGCAAACAGGCTTGTAATCGCCTCATTCTGAATAATAAAATACTTATCTTCACTTGGACTACATATGATAACTTGTTGGTGGCCGGTAGCATTGACACAAATATTCTCTGCTATCAGTCAAACACTGCATAAAACGATTCAGACTGAAAGGAACACAGACATTACAGGTCTTCAGGTTCTCAGTTAGTAAAAAACAGTGGTTCATGCACATATTGAACTATTGCTCCTATGATTAGATCAAGAATAGAGAACTTCACGCTACCTAAACACTAATTAGAAAGGAAATGTTTAGAGAAGCAGAACCAAGTTTTTCCTTTTGTAGGATAACTAGCAGGCAAGGTATGAGACACTGCCCTCCACAAGTCTGTTGAGGACAGGTAGGATTCACACACAAGTATGGAGAGAGCTGGCAGATCACTAAGCCACTTTCCATCATTTACCAGCAGTCCTGGATTACCAGAGGTTCCAGGCAACTGGAGGTTGGCAAATGTGACATCCATTTACAAAAAGGGTTGGAAGGTGATTCCAAGGATATATAGGCCTCTCAGACTGGCCTTGGTACCAAGGAAGGTCATGGAGCAGATCACTGTGAGTGCCATCACACAGCACATGCAGGACAGCCAGGATATCAGGCCCAGTCAGTAGAGGTTAGGGAAAGACAGGTCCTGCTTGGCCAATCTGATCTCCTTCTACAAGGTGACCTGCTTAGTGGATGAAGAAAAGGCTGTGGATGTTTTCTGCCTGGACTTTAAAAAAGCCTTTCTTTGACACAGTTTCCCCATAGAATTCTCCTGCAGAAGCTGGCACCCCCTGGCTTGGATAGGTGCAGTCTTCACTGGGTAAAAACTGCCTGGATAGCCAGGCCCTGAGAGTGATGGTGAGTGGAGGTATATCCAGCTGGTGGCTGGTCATGAGTGGCATTCGCTGGGGCTCAGTACCGGGGGCAGTTCTGTTTAATATCTTTATCAATGATCTGACAAGTGCACCCTCAGTCAGTTTATAGGTGACACCGAGTTGGGTGGGAGTGTTCATCTGCTGGAGGGCAGGAAGGCTCTATAGAGGGATCTGGACAGGCCGGATCAATGGGCTGAGGCCAACAGTGTGAGGTTCAACAAGGCCAAGTGCCAAGTCCTGCCCTTGAGTCACAACAACCCCAGGCAGTGCCACAGACTGGGACAGAGTGGCTGGGAAGATGCCCAGCAGGAAAGGACCTGGCGGTGCTGGTGACAACAGCTGAACATGAGCCAGGGAGTGCCCAGATGGCCAAGAAGGCCAATGGCATCCTGGCCTGGATCAGCAATGGTGTGGCCAGCAGGGCCAGGGCAGGGATTGTTCCCCTGTACTGGGCACTGGTGAGGCCACACCTCAAGTGCTGTGCCCAGTTCTGAGCCCCTCATTCCAAGAAAGACATTGAAGGGCTGGAGTGAGTCCACAGAAGGGCAGTGGAGCTGGGGAAGGGTCTGGAGCACAAGTCCTGTGAGGAGCAGCTGAGGGAGCTGGGGGTGTTCAGCCTGGAAAAAAAGGAGGCTCAGAGGTGACCTTACCACTCTCTACACCTGCCTGAAAGAAGGCTGTGGCCAGGTGGGGGTTGGCCAACACTATGATAAGACACAAGAAATGGCCTCAAGTTGTGTCAGGGGGATTCAGGTTAGACACCAGGAAGACTTTCTTCACAGGAAGGGTAGTCAAGCACTGGAAGGGGCTGCCCAAGGAAGTAGTTGAGTCACCATCCCTGGAGGGATTTAAAAGGCACGTAGATGTGACACCTGAATAGACGGTTTACTGGCAGACTTGACAGTACTGGGTTAATGATTGGCCTCAATGATCTTAAAGGTCTTTCCCAACATAAATTCATCTATCATTAGGTTAGTTAATAAGCTTAATTTATCCTTTTTATTGTTGCTAAAGACATACAAGTACCTAAGTCATTAACATGCACTAATAGATACTGCAGAAAGATGAAAAGAAACTGCAAAGCAGCACTGGAGGAAGAGCAGCACTTGGAACAATGTTTTTAAATTCATCAAAATGTAATTCCTTTCCTTCATTTAGAGAACCAAGATCATTACTTAATAGCTGTTTACAGCAAAATAAAAAGCAGTTTATGATTTGTCTGAAACCTGCTGTTGGATTTGCAATAGGTATGAACAAAATTACCTTCTCTTGTTCATCATGATTCTCATCTTCATGTTCCTCTTTCACTCTATCTCTTCTCAATGCTTTCAGAAATTCACTCTTCTTATCAGTCCGCATTCTTGTCAATTTTGTTAAACGAGGCTGACCAGATTTGTCAACAGGGGATGATGAATTTGACCGATTACACTGGTGTAGGAAGTCAGAAAAAGAAAGAATGTTAGAAGTGTTTTCATTCAGAAAATTTTTAGCTAAAGACACAGGCATCTGTTGTTTTTTGGTTTCCCATATATTCACAGTCAAAAGTAGAGAGAAGATTTGTATTTTGGTATACAGTTTGTAGATCTAAACCCAGAGATGCAGGTGTATGGACCACTGCTAATGAACACTGGGCCTTCTGAAACATGTCATACCTTTAACAGTTTTGAAGTCTAAATGTATCAGGTTGTATTTCCTAATGTGAGTTTTTATTCCAAATCAAACCTACAAAGGAAACTGCTGTACTTTAAGACCGGTGGTGTGCCTTCCATCTTTCTCACATATTAACTTCCAAAAAAACATATTTAATACAATTCTGCATAAAATTTACCGACTACCCTCACTTAAAGTAGATGTTTTATACATTTGACTACAGCCACTCCCTTACCTCTTTCACTGAATTTTGTGTTACAGCAAAAGCCTTGACCGCTGATTTGAAAGGACTGAAATTGCCAACACCATATGTAGATTCACGAGGAAATGCATTTCCAAGTTTATTTTCTTTTGCTTGGCTTTTCCACTGTGTGGGCCAGACAGAAATATAAACAGAAATGTAAAGAGTCATTAACTACAAAAGGATTCTTTTCAAGAAGCTTCAGAAAAATGATTAAGCAAAAGAAAATTGTAACTGCAATCTTAATGTAGTGCAAACATCTGTTTTCTTGTGGAAAAGAGGCTGTTTACGAGCTATTCATCTGCTCATACATACTGTTCACACTGTTTATATAAAGACTAAAATTTCAAAACAATTAAGGTCCTCATATTTGAGGTACTAAAAATGAAATATGGGACTTCAACAGCTGACAGTATTATTTTAGATTCAGAAAGTTATGGAGTCAAGAACTAATCCACCATACGCTCTCAAGAGCACAGAAAAATTCCCAAAACAAAAAAATAGAGATGAAACCAATGAGAATAGCTCAGTTGGTTAGAGCCTGGTGCTAATAATGCCAAGGTCATGAGTCTGAAGTCCACATGGATCATTCACTTAAGAGTTGAACTTGATAATCCTTGTGGGCCCCTTCCAACTCAGAATATTCTGTGATTCAGCACATGGAAAGTTGCACTTGGAAAGAGACCAGAATGACACTAATAGGTTATAACATCATCTCTGTCTATAACTGGGATAAATTCTGAAGGTATTATTATGCTGACTAAAGCTCTCCACTAAGTATCTAATTTTGTTCTGTTAAAATCATATATACCAAAGGCACTGCTATTCCTTAAGTTAAAAACATCATTTTTACTCTCACTTGTACAGCTCCAGCACTCTCAAAAATGGCAAATGGGAAGCAAAGAGAGACTAAATTACAGTATAATTTAAAAAGAAAAATGTGAAACAGTTGTTTCTATTCATTTTTGGGATGTGTTGCGCTTTGAAAGTGTTGAATACGTGATAATCTAGGAACAGCATTCTCAGGGATGAAATAAGCACATTCAGAATTACAGCATGATTTTTCTCAGCAAGTTTTTCATGACACTGGTATCCAATACTCACCTCTGCAGGTGGAGTGACAGGTTTGGGGACTAATCCTTTATAAACACTTGTGCCAGTTCCATTCCTTACTGGCTGTGAACGAAGATTTCCCACTACTGGGAATCCAGATATTCGCAGTTCTTTTGTACTGCCTTTTTTAATGACCAGCATTCTCTGAGATCTAGATTTAGTATTTAAAGGGTACTCTGGGAAAAAGGAAAAAAAAAAAAAAAAAAAGAAGTGCGTGAGTGTATAGCTCTGTGTGTGTATGTGTGTCTGTGTGTGTACACAATCTTGCTTGTTTTTAGTTCATAAGGTACTGGACCATATATTCCAGAGCAAATAGGCATACATCAGGAACTTCGCTCAGTATTAGTTTTCCAAATAACACACTGTGCAAACCTGGAAAAACACAGGTTCTTGTTCCATTTTCCACAATCATAATTTTAAATATATTTCACTTGGCAATGCAGAAATTAAACTTTTTGAAAGAAAACATATCCTTCAAAGAAGCCTGCTACTCTGGGAGAGTAGAGAATGCTGCACAGCAGTTCTAAAATCAAAATACTGTTGGTTGTTGATAGTTACCCAAACTTCAAAAAAGAACATGGCTTTCATATTCCTCTTAAGGTTTCTTAAAGAATAATTAATTATGTATTTATTAACAGCTCAGTTTAAAGCTCCACACTGAGGTTCCATAAACATGAGACAAGATGTGCGCTACACTTTAGAACATGGCAATGACCACTTTCTCTAGCTCCACAGCTCAGATAGACATAACAGGACAAAATTTCCATGTTCATTGGAGCACAAATTAGGGGACAAACAGTCAGCTGTCAAACTAGAGAAACTGACATTTAGCAGTGTTAAGGAACATCTACTAAAAACAGTTCTAAAACTGTTAAAAAGTGGAAAAAAAATTTTTTTGTACATGCATTCCAATGCTGACTTAAGAGTCTTTTCAGGAATTTTTTCCTCTCCCTACAAGCAATTCTACTCACAGAGTCACTAGATCCTCTGTTTAAAATGAAACAAACAAACCCTATCTTAAAAGCATACATGACTTTAGCTTTGTTTGGCAGGTAGAAGCTAATATTTTAGATGCTAGATGCAAATATTTTTGTAACTGTAAGCTTCATTCTCATTAAACCTCATGACAAGGTTCTTCATAAAACTCACAGGCTCCTATCACATACACACAAGGTAAAATGGAATCTAAGAGATGCATACATTTTTAACAGATATTAGAAGGAATTGTAACACTCCTCTGTCCTGAATATTGTTTCCTTTTCAAGGGAATAATAACAGCCTGAATTTTAGTTTTTCAATTACAAAACAAGACTCATTTACTGAAAGATACATTATCACATGAAAGCTGATAACAACACAAAACCAGAAAGCTGTCCAATTATTTATGATGCTGCAAAGGTTTACAGCAAATAGATATTTATATATCTCATGTTACTTCAGAGTGCAAAAAATACTGCTTAAATATGAGAACAAAAACTAGCAAATTAAAATACCTTTAAAATCTCAGTATCAGCGGCAGTTTAAGTAGACAAGTAAAGGTAAAAGCTTTTATGTTTAATTAATTTTTTAATAAAGAGAAATGTTCTTATTTTGAGTAGATTTATTACTTCAAAACCCTTACCATCTAAAGCTACCACGTTCTTGGGGTAAACAATTGATTACATAAAGCCCATTAGAATTGCAAAGTGATAGCCAAATGTCATCAGGTGAAGATGAGAAAACAATCCCAGTCTGCTCAATGCTCATGCTCAGGATTGTATTTGTTATACAAATAATTCACAAACACAACCAACAGCATAAGATATTTGCTTCCACAAAGAGAAATCTCTGCAAGCTAACCTACTCTTGCAGCTCTCCCAAGTTTCTCTCCAAATTCTTCCAGTATGTCTAACCAGTAAAAAGCATTATTTTATAAAGCCTTCAGCTGCCAATCAATACGAATTTAGGTGACCAACCTTCATTGCACTTCCTCTTGAAAATAAAGGTGAAGGTAAATTCTTGACATCTTTACAAAAAAGATGTATACTTGTTCTGGGAAAGAATACTAGTTGTGGTTGCATCTACAGACCAGCTGACTGATATTCAAATAGAAGTGTTATCCCTTTAACAAAAAGATACCTACATTGTAATAATATTGAAGTTTTCTCACTCTGTACCTTCATACTTCTAAAAAGAGGCTTGTGTTTCAAATAAATCCACTTAGATCTCTGCTACATTTCTGCATTTAAAAACATCAGAAATACTCACCCCACACACCTGCAGCTAGAGATTTATTCTGGTTTGGTTCCCTCTCATATTCAGGGTTTAAAGAAGGCTGAAAGAAAGTTTTATCATTATTAAAAAGTAAGTCTTGAATTGTGGGATGAATGAAATAAAGAATCACAGTAACACCAGCAGCATGACCTCTGCTGACAAGACTAAACACTTCCCCATGAACCAACCAGGTCAGTGTTCACTTGTTTCTCTTCCCGAACAAAATATCTCAGGCAGCAGCCAATGTCATTACATGAACTGTCCAGAGAAAGCAAAAAAAAAAAGCAATGTATGTTTCTTCAAAGAGTAAGATCACCCTTCCCCTTACATCCTAACTGTAGGTTGAAGCATAGGATCTCAAAAAGATACTGGCATGAAGATGACTTTGTTACTATTTCAGATTTCCAATAAGGTAACTGTGTAGAATTTAATACATACACATATCACAGCAGACTGGAATCCAACTGGAGTTTCACTTAAATACATGAGTAACAATAATAAATATACAGTGACAAAATCTGGATATAAAATGAGAAACAAGTTAATGGACTAACACTCCCTTGCCTACGGAAAAGGTGACTCCTTATATGATGATCTGAAATTGATGAAATCTCATGAAGTAACTTGTAATGGACAAAATGGTACTTGCAGACAAAATGAAACTTTTTTATTGTTATTACAATTTACTCACAAAATCCTCAGCCTCAAATTGGTTGGGTACGTCTTTGTCTTCCTTTTTGAAGGTTTCATTATCAGCTACACTGTTTTCGTGCAGTCCTTGGCCTTTTCCACAATGGAAGGTGCTGCTACGAGTACGGGAACCTCCACCATGGTATCCCCCTCGACGGTTTATATTTTCTGGACCATTTCTGCCTTGTGAACGCCAACCATTCCTCTCTTTTCGCCCAAAATGCCCTTGGATTTTTAAATTTGGAAGAAATGTGATTACAAACAGTTTAAAAAGGATGTTCT
The DNA here is from genome assembly GCA_013397795.1 of Orthonyx spaldingii. NCBI lineage: Eukaryota > Metazoa > Chordata > Aves > Passeriformes > Orthonychidae > Orthonyx > Orthonyx spaldingii. The sequence goes on along the minus strand of VZTJ01005393.1, from coordinate 820,610 downwards.
GCTGCCAGAATAGTTAAAGAAGTTAAGTCAGCAGTTCTATATATTAGGATACAATAGCACAGTAAACAGGCTTTCATTCACGTAAGCAGCAGGGAAGGATCTTACAAAACACTGCCAGAGAAAGAAGATAGACAGCCAAAGTTATCACAAGTCAACTTCCTTATCTGGCTACTCATTTATATGCTGTTGGCTAGACTATTAACTCAACACTCTTATTCTCCTCAAGAGAGTAATACACCTGCAATCACGTATACTTTAACCAACCCTTAGTGCTCACATCCTTTCCCAGGTGTATCTTTCCATTATCATTCTTTCACAGCAGAAAAAGAATTTGAGCATAGATGAGCTATCATCATCAGACTTCTTTTCTAGCTAGTGCTACAAAGAAATTATGCAAACATATTCATAGTGTTCCATAAATTATACCTCCATTCGGCCGTCCAATGTTAGGATCAAACCCCTCTGAAGAGTTGTGTCTTCTGCGATTTGCTTCGTAACGATTCTCTGTCCATGCAAAATTTTCAGAATGTTTCTCAAAATTCAGCGATGACTGTAAAGGAGCACAAGTGGTAGACCTGAGATCTGATTAACAACAATACTTAATCATCAGAACTGTACCATGCACACTGTTCACAGTATATACAATTCATTCTTACAAGAACTTTGAATGGCAGACAATGCAACAGTCCTCACATTCTGAGGTCAAGTTCAGAGCTGTGCGACCATCTCTCACACTAACAAAGTGGAAGCTCCATCTTTTGCTCCAGGACACTGAAACAGCTCTTAAGTTACACTTTTGTGGCACAAGGTAAAAAGTGTTTACTTTGTTTCAGCAGCAGAACAGAGTACAAGTGACGTGTTGCAGCAGAAAAAAATTTTTAAAAAGGTAAGAAAGGACAGATGATCACATTTTGGAAGGCAGAAAGGAAGGCTGGGATCTTCATCTAGCAAGGAATCACTTCCACCCAAGGCAGCTACACCCAAATAAAGCCTGATTCATTAATCTTGTCATTATAACTTAATAAGGCAAATACAACTAGTTATGAAATACTAATAAAATCTATAATCAAGTGTCCAGATTCATAAAGAATCAAATTTTCATCTTATAAGTACACATCAGAAAATTTTTAAAGAAATAAATCTTTAATATATCAATAGAAAGTTGTTTATAAACTAAAATCTTATCTTGAGAATAGCACTAAGAAATCAAACCACATCCTGACTAGATTTCCTAAATACCTAAAGGGATTTCCCTGATACCTAAAGGGATTAAACCAAAAAACGTCTTGCCTTACACAACCCATGTCTTCCTTAAAATCTCTGTCTGGGTGTACCTTTAAAATTACTTCCTTCTTCCCACTTACCCCACAGAGAAAATCACACACACAAAAAGGACACCTAAAGCTCTATGGAAAATTTCCCTGTAGAGCTCCAAGCATTGTTCAATATTCACTGCTTAAAATTCAAACTGAAGTAAGCATATATTTAAAACACAAAGCCTGCATTTCTAAATTGAACAGAAGTCAAACGAACACAGACTATCCTCTCAATTTGAGGCCTGGGAAGTGAATTATTTGACAAACTCGCCTTGGAGAGAGAAAAAAACAGAAAACTGCAAGAAATCATTAAAATATTTAAGTACTTCAAAAGTTACCAAATTAATCTAAATATTTAAGTAAGTCAAAAATCTGTTTAATGATTTTCTTTAAGCTGCCAAAAATTCCAAGAAGTGCTAGATCTGCCAATCTTACATGAAATTTTAGAAGATGCTTCATGTGTTCATTTATATACAACCACCTCTTAGGATTGCTTTTGGAATTTAGCTTTCATTTTTTTGTATTAACTTCAAAACAATCAACATTTTCACAAAGTATAACTGACAGCATTTTATATATAGTGTTTGAGTTGTACATGTTATAATGAGTCTGAAGCTTCCACATAGTTGTGCAAAGATCATGCAGTTTGCATTTCCTCCACATGATGGAGGTACTAGTCTATGAATCCTCTTGAGGCAGAGATGACAGTAAGCTTTGTAATTAATAGGAAATGTATTGGCAATTTCTGGAAGTTCAGAAATTATCTGATTTGGTTCAGCCAATCAAGAAAAAGGGATAGAAACAACACAGATTTTAAGAAATACAGGAAGTTTAACTGCTTAACAAGAAGTAAAAGCGAACTTGCAAAAATTGACTTTATCTATCTGCAATGTTCCCATTACCTTTCTACAGCGATACTTTCTTAAAAGTGTTGTCTACGTGCCAAGACGGTTTCACTATTCACAACACCTTCCCATTCCACCTGCTCATCAGCAATACTGCACTGACACAAACACATTAGTTCCAGACCTGAAAAAAACCCACTGAGTGACAGATACACACCTATTTGGGTGGATTTTGCAGTGTAATTGACAGAGAGATGAGAAAAGCTTGCTGTTAAAAGGAAATCAGCAGCAATAGATGAGATGGATTTCAATCAAGCTGTAATCTGTGTGTCACACAAAAAAGATCATTCACAATCACAGCTTCCTGGTAGCAGGTTTCTTTAATGTCAGCCTTGAGCTATGTAAGGAAAAACATCTCAGCTACCAAGGACTCAAGGGGAAAACCAAGCTCTTGTAGGTATAATTCCTGAAAGTGATTACACTTCAGGAAAATAAAAATTGATCAAGCAGAGCTCAATTTCTCCTTCTCAAGTCTGAATGTTGTTAATACCATAGCCTCACCCCAGCTCCATTCTGCACCATGAGACACCTAGCCTTCCTCACCCCAACCTTTCTCTTCATCTCCATCCCTTTTAGCTGCTCTTCTATTCTCCTTTTTTGATATACAGGAAGCAGAAAATAAATCTATTTTAGAAAATAGAGGGGACAGGGAGCTACAACATTTGAGACCTCTTTTGTAGAGGAATTACAAGTCTTACTCTGTAAACTAAAAACTACCAAACAGACTTTTCAAGCGCTTAATATCCAAATGTGCTATATATCACAGAATGTTCATCATTGAGGGAGCAGGCAATACAGGGAAATAATGTGCACTCCAACAATGACACAAATATTACAATAGAGTAAGCATGCAACATGGAGCTTTCGAAAGAGAAGAAAATCTAACTAAACTCCATGAGGCAAAGAATCATAGAAGAGAACAGGAGCCACAAAATACACTTCCCAATGAAATTTCACACAATTCAGTAATGAGATGACAAATACAACCCATATCTCAGATATATTCCAGTGGTACTGGAGCAGTTCTGAAACTTACTTTTATCCTGCTACATTGACACAAAGCATGCAGGTAAAGCTCTTGCAGCAGACTCTTCAATTATGTGGTGAAGATTGTTTTGTGATTGTGACAACATATTAAATTAAGCTCCAAATACTTTTCCAATTTAAAACATATTAAATTGAAAAAAAAAAAAAAACAGATCAAAAGAATTGAATGCATCAGAAATCACAGAGAATGAAAACCAAGAGACTGTATCTTAATCTGGATTTTCAGAGACTGTATCCCAGAACAGATAGGCCTGATGTTCCCAGAAACAGATTATACTAAACAAAAAATCTAGCTAGGTCAAGGTAGAAGACATATAAAGAGAGTGGTATGAATAAGGACATTCAGTGACCTGACTAAAAAAATGCATTTATGTTTGTGTAGACATACATATCAAAGCATTACGAACACAACTAACACTGTTGCATGCACTATCTGTGCAATTAACAATACCAGAAGCCTATTGCCCTAAGTTTCTCAAGACTAAGCACTTCCCATGGACATGAAAGACTGTACTAAGCTTATATAAATATATTAAAGAGAAGCAAAGCAACTCTCATAACAGCAGATATAAATATTGGATTCAAACTACTATAATGAAGACAGGTCTACAAACAGGGAAGCAGCTGACAGGAGTTTTAATATTCAGTGCTGACTCTGCTTCTGCATTTGCACAAATTAAAAAAGAGTAAAAAGATAAGCCAGGAAAAACATTTCTGAGATAGACATACTCAAGACTTCCAGAAATATTTACAAATTCTAACAATTAAGAGATTGTTATTTCCCATTTCCATGCTGTCCCATTATATAAAGTAACAGTAGTCTAGATGAAACAACCAGAGTGAAGATGCGTAACAGTGTTAAAGCACCACCACACTCTATCAGTAGCAATAAGTATTCCACCATCAACTGCAGAGCCATTTCAGGAAGTCTAAGAAAGCATAGTTTTAATCACTTGGATGACAGAATAATACTTCTGTAAAATTTACAGGACACTGAGAAAAATCACAAGCAAGAACATCAAGTACATGCCCTGTCTTGGTACTTCTAACATAGAACACAATAATTCATTTTAAAGTCCTGATTAAGACAATCTTAACCCAACCACACCCAAGGTCAGGCATGTGCTTCTTTCCATTAACTAAGCTGCTCAAGCAAAAAACTCTACTGGAGACACCCATCATCACAGTATTCATTAGGAGATTTGCATTTTCACTGTGATTGAGGTTACGGCATTTAGACTTCCGTAATAACAAGAGTGCCTTTACAAAAGAACAATATAAAATGTACCTTTGTTGATGATGGTGGAGTAGGAAAATTAAGCCAGGCTGGAGCAAAGTCATGCTGCGCCATTTAGGTCCAGTCTCTCCAAATCAATGAAAAAAGGCCTAGCACCTCATGGCAAGTCCCTGCAATCAGAAGAATAGAAATGAGTCCTTTCAGATGCTTATGGTATAAGGGGATTACACTTGTTGTCTTTTGTTCAGTATTTCCCTTCTGCTTTCCCATATTATTTTCTCACAGTTCTGGTCTAAAATCTAATGATCCTCATCTCATTTACGGCACCAAATCTGGCTTTTATTACTAAAGTGTCACACAAATCAAATATACCACTGGAATCACGAAAATACAACTGTAACATTTCTTCCTTTATTTTCTCTTGTAAATGGGATAAAGTATCTTGTGCAATGTCTGATCCAGAACACTATGGCAAAATTAGCTTGCTGAAATACTTTCTGCACTATCTAAAAGGGATTTCAGGAGCTATTTTATTAGCTTCCTGGAAGCTGATTTTTTTTTTTTTTTTTTTTAATTAATCCCTAACAGTTAGTCTCATGGCCACAGGAAAATTCTTTATGAAAAACCTAGATACTTGGGATCATCACAAATTTCGCAATGTCTCTAGATTCAATGAAAACAGAGTCTACATGTCCAGAGTGTCAAAATCCAGTAAAATTCTCTAGTTTGAAAATGGGCCAAAGAATGTAACGGTTTATGATTAAAACCCAGGAATACTTTTTCTACCCTACATTCTTCTCACAAGTAAGAAAGTATTTCTAAATAAGCAAGAGAATGCAAGGTAATATGAACTATATTACCTGAAGCTGAATTGTAGCACAGACAGGAAAGAAATGGATGAAACACTGCATGAATTATAAAGGGGTAACTGAATCACGCTCTGCAGCTAGTCACTGCAAAATGGTCAATGACTCAAATATGTTTTAAGTATGATATACACGCTACTAGAAATTCAGCTAGTGAAAACATACTAAACACCCACATACATTTCATAGGGAGACCCAAATAAATGTGTATTCCCAATCTCTGCCCAGCAGAGTGCAAATCTGTTAGTCAGTGAGCACAGATGTAGTTCACTTTAATCTATGGCTGCTGTAATGTGAGTATTGGTATGAGATGTGGAACCTGAACTTGGTAACTCATAGTTATTGTTATTCTCTGGCCTGAAGCAGAATATTGCCAGCTACTGCAGACTTCCAGTGACACAGAAGACTGCTTCAGCTTTTAAAAGGAAGTGTAACAGATTTATTAGATTTAACTTAGTGTAAAACTGTACTTAGTTGAGCTGCTGGTTCTTTTTAATGACATGAACTCATACTTAAATTTTTAAGTACCTCCAATACCATAGTTACAACTGTAAGGTAGGATGTACAATTATCACAGTTAAATAGAGACAAGGTTAAAGGTATGTTTCACCCAAATAACAAATTATAAATTACTCTGCTGAAATTATTCAACAGACACACCTAAACTAACTTCAACAAAAACTCCAGAGAAATTTTCTAAGTATTTGAGTTATATCAAACCAGTAAAACACAAATGAACAAAGTTCTAGAGTCAATGAACCATCACAGAAATGGTTTCTCTTTCTAAAAGTAATCATGTTCACTTTTACTGATATATCCCATTCACCAATAGCATACAAAAGGGCGCATGTTTACAAATGAACCAAGAGATGCTAAATTAAGAAACAACAAATCTGAGCAGATTCCAGCAAGAAAAAAATTTTATTCTCCTTCACTTAGACACAGTTCTCATCTCCAAGCAGAAGAATCATGAAATCTTCAGAAATTATCAAGGCAGGTTTTCAGTACTCAAAAATCAACACAACAATAATAAAGTCTTCAGACTGAGGCACTTACAGTCTGAAAAACACTGAGTAAGATTAGGTTTATACTGAATAAGAACATACAGACTCCATAAAGTATTACCAAGTTATTGGTGCATCAGCTATTAGCTACAGGACAACAAATACACTAACAATGTAACTTCTTAATAGATTTATCTTACTGTTTTTAGAAAACTAGTCAAGCTTCCTAACATTATTTATGCAACTGCCATGAAAAGAGTTTGTTATTAACTCACTAACATCCTTACCTTTTATCCTTTGCACAAAAGATTGAGTGATGACCAAGTATCCGAGGACTGGAAAGGTATTTTGTAAAAAGACCTTTTCCCACAGCTCACTGACACTGGCTGTCTATTTCTTCATGCAAAAATTATTCTAGAGGCAGATTCAAGTCTTCCTCATGTTCACAGCTAAAAAAGCTCTAAAAAAGTTTTTAATAGTGCCGATCTGTCATATGAGTCAGTGCCTTTCTTAGAAAGCGGTATGGTAAAGACTTAAATGGTAAAGACAGATACTTGGGCCAAAACTACACAATACTCAGAGCACAAAGTCAGCAACAGAATATATATGTAAGTTTCAATAAGCCCATAAAAGACAAACTTTTAAGGCTAATTCTTCCAAATAGTTTCGATAAAAAAATAGCAAGAAGAAAAAGCACAGACGTATTTCTAGAACACTACCTGACCAAATTCAGAAGTTTGCAGTTAAGGACTAACATGAAAAACTTCTGTGAATAATGGATACTCCACACCAAACTCAAGAAAACATTTTCTTTCACTTAATTGTACATATGATTGGTGCAGCAATTAGACATGGGAACAGAGAGTACCTTCATTATTAAACCTTTCTAACTTTGAACAGGCACCTACATCCCAGACATAATTAAACTGAGAAACAAAGGGCAGGTCAGGAAAAGATGTTTTAAAACTGCTTTAGAGGACATAGCCTACCCAGATTGAAGTCGCTGGTTCCATATTTTACCAGGTTTCATAAACGTTCTTACAGCTGGTAGCTTTCTGATGTTGCCAACAAGTTTTACCTATATATAAAAACATTTTTATTACAAGCAAGGTCTGTGTTCAGATGATCTGACACATACTTGATAGCTCTAGGATACTCTCCATTCTCAGGATTCTCAATTTTCATAAAATGAAAACAGATCACAAAACGTTAAGAATGGGATGTCAGCAAGGCAACTCTGCCGTCACAGTCAGGATTTACTATGCTTAAACCCTTTGTGATCAGCTTGGTTGCCAACACTAGTGTGTTTCTTGCTTGTTTTCCAACTTAACCTAGATCAGCAATTAGCAAATTATTTTGCAACACATTCTAACATGAAAGAAGTTCTTTCTACCTTATTTTCCTGCTATTCAGGTCCTCTACCTAAGCTATCCCAAAAAGTCAGAGATGTGTCTCCATTCTATGTCCACCAAAGCACTTTGCAATCTTTAGTCAGATACATACCATCTAATACTTTTAAATTAAACAAAAACAACTTTTAAATAGATTTGAATAGAATGGAAGTCGGCAGCATGACACTGCTTTAATTACACTGACATGAAAACTTACACCTACTAGAAAGTTTTCTCTTGCACACATACCACACAAACGTTGTTCAGTAACACTAAGAAAGCAGTTGATGTACTCCCAGCATTAATATAGCTATCAGAAGTAAACTTAGTGAGGTAAATACCACAGATTCAAACACAAATCCAGGGCTTTCAGCAACTCTCTTAGTAATAAAAGAGCAGGCCCAAAATTGATCATGAATGTTTAAGCCACCATTCCCTATTAGCACAAATTAGCCATTCTTCAACCAAACTGTGGCAAAAGCTAACTTGGCTCAGGCTCTGTGCTGCTGAAGTAGAGCTGCACAATTTTAGAAAGGTAAGAAAAAGATATCAATATTTCAGTATCTTCATACTATTAACACTCAAATACATTTAAACATCTTCAATCAGACTGGTCAAACTATTGTCTCATCTCAGCAACAGCCTCTTGTGACCAATTCAAGTAATGTGTAGTGACCTTAGTGACCTCAGTAAACAAAGTTTTCCATAGCCCATAAATTTAGATAAAATTCATGTGTTGCTGTGTTGTGGATAATGAATAGCTTACAGCAAAGAAAGAAATCCTGTTCTTAAGTTTTGCATCTGGGGGGGGTCAGGGAGGGAAGAAGATCTGAAAGAAGTTTGTAAAGTGTTTTTCTTCAAGTAACATGCAACAATTAATCCAATATTCAATTATACAAAATTAAATTCTATAGCTTTGTGAAGTGTAAGCTTCAATAATAAGGCAGTGACTGTCAAGGAATAATGAACAGCTGGTTCCAGATGATGTACAGTGAAGAGATTTGTCATAAATATTACTTAGTCATCCACTGTGAGCCACACTTGCAGCTGAAGTAAGAACACTGCACCAAATACATTCAACCAACACAGAGAAAAGGTTGGGTTGGGCTGGGCTTTTTTTATGGTTGAGCCAATAAGGTTCTTTTGTGACAGAAACTATTTCTCACCAGTTATAAACTAGCAAGAAACACTATAAACAAATTCGTGTTACCTGCACAGCATCAGGGAAAAATTGATGTACTGCCTCTGTTTTACAACAAGAAGTAACATGCTACGAAAAGGGAATCAGAAAGCAACTGCATGAATCAGGAGTCAAGAGTTCTTGGAAAAGGCTAAGAAACAACACCTAGAGTCAACATCCAAACCTGCGAAAACAACTAAAACAAGTATCATTAGTTAACTTGTGCTTACCAAATTAAATGAAGAAATCAAACATTAAAGACTATAATCAATTTTCCCCACACTACTACAACTTTCTTTTTTAAATCCCCACAGAACAAGATACAAGTGCAATCACACTTAAGAATAACAACACAGGAGTTCAAGATTTTACTTGGTGCAATAACAAACTATTTCAGTGATCAAGGATCAGAAGAGTCTCAGGGAACTATCTGGCTTACTTTGCGTCACAAAATGAACACATAAGATGTATTTAAAAAGTGGTTATGAACATCTGAAGGAGTAAATTTCAGCAAGAAAGGAGATGTCTTAATCAAGAACACCACCAGAATCACAAGGTATCAATTACAGCAGACTGAAGGCGGACAGACACGTGGTCCTGAAGAACAGAAGAGCAATATTCTGAAACAGCTTTAAGACTTAGACAAACATTTGAACCTGTCAATTTCTACTACACTGGTAAATCAGATCCTAATAATTGTAACTAAAAAGTTTAACGTGCCCGACGATGCATTACACAAAGGCAACACTGTAAAAATTAATTCACATTTCCCCCACTTTCAGTGCTAACCATGCAAGAATGATGTCTCTCCAGCAACTTTTTTCTCTCTCCCCTGCTACTTGAAATCAATATACAGTTTAAAAACGTAACTTTTTAAGTATGAAGAACACCCACTACAACCAAAATGTAAGTAAAATTCTGGTTTTTTCTTGCAATAACACAGAGAGAATATAACACAGTAAAAATGCAGAAAACACCCTTCTATTCACGAACTTTCAGATTAGCTTGCTTTCAGATTACTTTAGCAAAGTGCTTCCTCAAACTTCATCTTAATATTAAAATTCTGACCTTGTCTGCAACCTTTAATTCACCATTACTGGGATAAGCAACCTTACCAACATTTAAGTTTCATTTGCAAAGCTTGTTCATAAACTAAAACCTCCACCACGCAGTTCTCACATAAAACAGGGGCATGAAAAACACAGGTCAAGGAGATCCAGATAAACAAACTAGCTGAAATAGTGTTATGGAGTACATCTTGGCTTTAACAAACACAATTTGTCACATTTTAATAAAGTTATGTAATTTCTTGCAGTAAAAATTGATTTCTTTTAATACTTGTTTTTTCCTCTCCTATTTATTTACCAGGGGGGACAGAGGGGGAAAAATGCTTGCTCATTCTCACACCATTTGTGCTAAATTTGGGACTGCTGCCACCACAGTCATGTCAGTGATGGATGTCACGGCCTTCACTGTGGGGCAGTTCCACCAAGCAGGCAGACTGGCAGTACATGGCAGCACTTTCCAACCATGAGTGAAGCCTGAGAGCACCACAGGCTAAGCACAGTGCAGAAGCCCAGCCAGCATCTGTTACTCCAGACTGTATCTCAGCGTAGCACATCAAAAATGGGAATACACTGCAGTCACATCCCAGACTCAGCACAGGGTAACTGCAAAGCCACTATGGACAGAATCGAGTGTATTTACTGCCTCACTCAGACACAGCACTACACCAGGAAGCAGCTGTGCTGCCAAACATTATGAAGAAAAAGGATTAAGACATGAAAACAGACCTAGACTGTTTTTTACCCCCATGCCCAGCGTCTGTAAAATGCTGGAAATAGCACAGACAACACTTTAAAATAAATAAAATTAAAACTAAAATGAAAAATAAACTAAAAAATAATCTAAACTTAAAATAAATTACAAATAAATTTAAAATAAAATTAAAAATAAAAATAAATAAAATTAAAAGAAGAAAGAAAGCCTCCAGCTCAAATTCTTGAAAATTTACACTGTGAGCAGACTACCTTCACAATATAGAAAGTCATATCATGTCTTCTGCACTGCTTCTGACAACACAATAGAACAACAGCAAATTCCTTTATACAAGTATTTAATCTGGCCCTAAATGGATCATGAAAACAAAGTCTACTGAGGTCTGGAATAAACTGGTTACACAAAAACATAATTCACCTGATCGCTCCCGGTCCCTTTTAAAGACAATCCTTTACCCAGAATTTCTTCTAGTTTTAATTGTATTCATCAAACCTGTACAGCATTAAAAAAAAAAAATCTTTATCTACACAACACTAAAAACAGCCACAGAGCATCTCTGAGAGGGCACAATACTCTAGAGGAATTGGAAAAGTGACTGTTGTGAGAATTCAGCTAGAGGTTATCTCTGCACTGTCTGTGTCAGTGGACATGAGAGCCCATAGATGGCAGAGCAAAAGAAAACACCTTCTGAAATATTGCAAGATGGCAGGACAGAGAAAGATTTCATTAAAGCATTTGGGATTTCAGTACCATGTTCTGTCTTCTATAAACAGGTCAAATAAGAAAAAAGTAGGTCTGATTATCAAGATACAGAATCCTGAAAGGACCATGGAATATAAAGTAATATGCATTCAATTTAACTGCTGTGATTTTTTTGAGATCTCCCTTATTCAGTTTAAGTAGCTCTAACTAGAAGAAATACATTTAGCATGACTTTTTTAATATACTTACCTATAAACACTATAACAATTTCACAGCTCCTGAGGATCAAGCACAAAAACATGTAATTTTTTCCCAGGTTCACACCCTTCACAGATTATAAGAGGGAAAATCTCAACAATGCAACTCTTTATGACAAAGAAGCCTATGAACTTTAGGCACCACCTTGTAAAAAAGTTACCTTGCAACATCTGCTGACAGAAACCTGTCTTACTCTTGTCCCAACAGTCCCTAGACCTTTCAACAGTATTAATAGAACTAAAATCCTCTTCATCATTTTCACCTTCACACAATTCTACATAAGAAGTGACTTTAATGGCTTACTAATTTTAAATTTGGAAAGCACCTTCTGAAAAATTAAAATATAACATCCAGAAATAACTCTGAAAGACTAACAGCCAACTTATACTTCCCTAGAACTTCAAACCAAGACTACGGGCCAACTTTTACCTCCCTAGAACTTCAAACCAAGTTGTCTTCCAATGGCCTCTGTCCATTGGAAAGATACTGAGGTCTCTTTATTGTCTTTGTGGTCCTTTACTGAACTCTCTCCACCAAGTACCATGTTTTCTTGTATCAGGGAGCCTGTAACAGTGTTACACAGCCTGTAAGGGTGACAAAGCCCTCCACATGTGGCCTCACCAGCACTGCATACAGGACAAAGCTGAATTCCCTTCGACCTGCTGAAAACACTCTTCCTAATGTCGCCCAGAGAAATGTTGCCTTTACTCATTATGAGGATGCATTGCTGGCTCATGATTGACTTGCTGTTCCACAGGACCCCCAGGTCCTTCTCTGTAGCTGGCATATGCAGCTGCTATTCCAGAAAATTCACATTTTCCCTTCGCTTCATGAGGATCCTCTATTCACATTCTTCTACACAGCAGCACAAACATCAAGTGTGTATCAGCCAGTTCTCCCCATTTATATTATCTGCAAACTTGCTGAGGGTAAACTCTGCCCCACTGTCCAGGACTTTAATGAAGATGTTCAATAGCAGGGGCTCCAGTACTGAACCCTGGAGTACACTGTTACAGGTTCTTCCAAATGGCCTTTGTGCCACTGATTACATCCCTGACCAGCTGTGCCTGACCATTCAGACACTTCTGGATATGCCTGGTTGCTCACTTCTTGTCACATACTTATCAGCTTTTCCATGATGATGTCATGAAAGACAATGTCAAAAGCCTTACTGAGGTCAGGATAAATACCATCCATTGCTCTCTGTTTATCTAGCAAGCTAGTCATCTCATTGTAGAGGGTTGTTAGCTTGCTTAGGTGTGACTTCCCTTTCATAAAGCCATTCTGATTGCTCTCACTCACCTTCCTGTGTTTCACATATTTGGAAACACGTTTCCAGGATCAGCTGGTGTACAACCTTCCCATGGACTGAAGTGAGGCTGACTGGCCTATAGTTCCCTGGATTCTCCTTCTCATCCTTCCTGATGATAAGATTAATATCTGTTCTCTTCCCTTACTCAACAACTCAAAGATAACAAGGAACGGCCTTGCAATGACATCAGCACTCATGGAAGAATGGAACCGTCATCATGGAGCCCTCCACACCCTTGGAAGCATCTTGTCAAGCCCCATGGACTTAGTTATTTAAGTGTTCCCTAACCTGATTCTTTCTTCACTGAGGGTGGAGAAAAACTCACAGCAGAACTTGAAGATGACAAGGACATGTGAGTAGAGACAGTCCTCACCCAATTTTAAGAGTGTTGTTTAACTTGACGAACCAGTATTCATCTGGCAGAGACAGTCCCACTGGTATTGAACAGATCCAACCTCATCGGGGCAGTCTCTTCCAGTGAACAAAATAAAAGTATTTCTCTACCCCAGAAAGCTGTCTTGAATACTTAAAACAGGTTTCCTTACTATAGACAAGATACATTTGGTAACACTATTTGTCTAAACTATGAGAAAAAATAAAAACAGCTTTGCTTTTTCATAATGTTCTAACATGAAGAAACAGATCAAATAGTGCCATTACTATAATAACAAAAAACAGGTCAATAACATAGTAAAATAGTCAAAACGCCTGTATTTTAAAAACTTAATCTACTAAAAGTTGTGTGGTTTTGGAATGGATTTACCAGAGTAATTACTACATTCTATTTAAATGGAGCTGACCAAAATTTTGTAGGAAAAGAAAATTTAAAATGAAGGTAAAATTGGAAAAAAAAACCCCGAAACAAAACCCTGACAGCTGAACCCACTGCCAGAAGACAAGGAAAACCAAGGAAAAACAGTTCCGCATTTTCAGCTTCTATACTTACGTTCTGTCTCTGTGCAGTCTATATCATTTTACAGGAAAACGTTTCAGTGGCACTTGGGAATTTGAGAGACTGTCAGAAGACCATTAAAATAAAAGGTAGTATAAACTTAAACAGTTAGGAATACTTGAAGCTTGTGAATGGAATTTCAAATTTAGTAACAGTGGTATGGAGGAGGGGGGAAGGTTCAAGCCATGCATTCATAAAATTAGAAGAGAGATACAAATTTCTTGATGCTCCCTGAAGACCAGTTTAGAAGTTCAATCAGTTGATTTGCACTGAGAACACCACGAAGAGAATAAATATTAAAGGCACCGAGATGGTATACACATTCGTATTTTCCAAGGAAGTCTAAAATTAGCATTTATGCATATCTAAGTGGCACATTCCTATGATCTTTTATCTAATGCCTCATAGATCATTATTACAGTAAGTACAGCACACCACAAATTACATCGGGGACCCTTAACTCCACTTCTCAACTACACACATCTGACAACCCAACCTCATTTTATCAATGTAATTTTTCGCATAATATTTATAAATGGGGTAAAAGGAGGTTGTAAGCTGTGAGAATTAAAGTACACTACAGTGTTGTTATGAGAGCAGGGGAAAAAAAAGGTTACATTCAGTGTTTCAATTTGTTGCCACTGTTGCAACAAATTGAAGCTTTACTTCCTTGATAATGAGCTCCAGCATATATATCAAATTCTTATTTCATTAGACAAACAAGTGGATATGTATGAATTTCAGAGGGTCCAACAAAGTAGTCAGAACACTGTCCCTTCAGTCATCCCATCATAGGCCAGCTTCAGATTTTGGCTTCATCTCCTTATCATGAGCCATAGGAAAACCACCAAGTCTTGGTCTGAATTAAGCAAAGAAACTAGGTGTACAAGATCCAGCCATCAAACTACACACTGTCTCTTCATATACAGAATCCTCCAGCACTTTTTTCAAACAAAGCAGGCCTTCAAAATAACCCATGCCACCAAATTTTTTCTTCTGCCACAGAACACATCTTCTGTCAAAAGAAAAATTTCCAGTTATACCAGACATCTGTTATCCCTCTCTGTTATCTCTAGTCAAGAGTAGCACTAATTTGAAGTCAAGTTGCTAAATGTAAGCTCTAAACAATACTTTTATTTAAAATCTATAAATCTCAATTTTCCTTCCCCTTTTGAAGACACAATTATTAGATATCTTCCTTACTACTCTGTGATTCATGTAGGTCCAACAAATCAAAATAAGCTAATTTCAAGTTATTTTGTTATCCAAAATTTGCATGTTAATAAATCAGAGAATAATATTCAAAACCTTACACAGGCTTTATGAGTTTTTGAAACTGGAAGCACTTCTACTGATCACAAATTGCTACAAAAGCATGACAAATACTTCAACTGAAGATTCTTTCTTTCTTTTCTCTCTGTGTAAATGAACAGCCACAACAAGAAGAATAAGTTTACATCTTTACAGTCAAACTTTTAACACTCTGAAGGGAAAGTGTTCGTGTCACCCCGTGTGACATTTCAACGTAAAATTATTTTTTAAAAAGGTTAGGTTTGGGTATGGTAATTTTCTCAAGTTTTTTGATTCTCTAAAATTTATTGCCGAAGACTCATACCTTCAATGGAAAGGAAAAGGAGCTGAACTTTTGAAGGTCCCTCCCACCGGTTAAACAAACAATTCTGAAACTGCTCAACTGCAGCCTCTTATTTCTCAATCATGCTACTGCAGAACAAGCAAATCTCGAGTTTTAGTTTTGCTGTCCCCACCATCCAACACAGAACTGTCCTCATATATATTGTACCACTGGATAATATAAAAGAGCAAAAGTAGATATCCATACAATTTATAATTTACCTTCTTGCCTAATGTTTTAAAAAGAAGTATAATAACTAAGGTTTCCTGCAGAGCACTGAGGAGGGGCAAGGCCTTCTGTTAGATCTGAACACTTACACTTAGGTATGAGAAGTGTACAGAGTCAAAATGCAATGAAAGCCAACACATTCTTTAGTACAGCCACAGCCTTAACACTTAGCTTTACAGAGACTTCGCAAAAAAATAGAAAACACAACCAAAAAAAAAATAAGAATTCCGCCTTCATTTCTACTTAGGGCTCAAGTTCCTTATTGGAGAATGAACCAACTAAGCCACACTTTGTTTTGCATAAGGATCTAGAATATGAGCATTGCTCTTTATCATATGGTCCCCTTCTCTATGTACAGCTATGGTTCATAAGCAACAGGTTTTAACATCACCTCTGTGAATTAAATATAAATGTCACAACAATAAAAACATCTTTTAAGAAACTTCTTTTAGATACAGATGAAGCTGCTAAGTGTTTCAAATAACATAACGATGACTTTTTAACCAAAACAAAAGTTATTTTTGCACTGTACCAAAATGCAGAGTTTAAAAAACAAAAAGCAAACTATTTCATAACATGAAATAACTTTGCATTTGAAGGCAAACTATAGCCAGGTTTCTCCTACTTGAGAGTCTGCACACTTTAGTGTGTAATGATTCCACTAAACGGTACTGATAATTTAGCAGAAAGCCTGAAAGGTGCTCATTTCTTGCCCTTTCACAAGGTTTAAATTCAAAAGCTGAAGTGTAAGTCAATTGCATCACTGCCCTAGTCAGTATACGTTATGTAGGAAATCACCAAGAATTCTTTAGCACTTTGAAGACATCACAAAGAAGTAGAAGTTGAAAAAGGTAGAAGTTGTGCCCTATTCTGAGCATATAAAGCAGATAAACAATTTCTTGTTTCAGCTGTTTCCCTAACTATGTTTACCCAAGACATGAAAGGAGGAGACTGTGGAAGAGTTGATAGCACGACACAGGGCGTTATAATCAGCTACTATACTCAGTTATTCAAACACATGGAGTAAGAAAAAAAACAAACAAAAAGCATGCCAAGTTTCATTCACATTTGTTTATAAGGAGGTCTGCAAACAGTTGTCCTTGCAGGACAGAATTTACTCCTACTACTAAAAAAAAAAGAAATAAAAGCAACTTCCTCAGACGTTATTGATGAACTGTCACTGTAACAGTTTTATCCACGCATGTTAAACAGAATAACCGCATTAGAACGGAGAACAAAATAAAAGGAGCACAAAGTACATTAACTTGTACAACACTAAATATCTGCACATTAACCCTATCATTTTACTGATGTAATTCCTTTCCAGCTCTGCTGCAAGACTGAAGGGTACTTATTCTCAAAGCTTTCCACCAACAGTTTTTTCACACAGCAGAGCAGCCTACACAATTGTAAAAAATTAGCCAGTACAAATGTACCCATTTTATGAACCTGCCACAATAAACATCAATAAAAGATGCTGACAGCTATTCCACTACAAAAGCTATGTTTACATCAAAGCTTGAAGTATAAGCTCTTGGGGACAAGGACATTATCTTCATAGCTGTCTGCAAAGCACTTAACAGACTGTAAGCACTTGAAAAACAAAAATCTAGAGAAGAAATTAAAGTGGACCAGAACATCTGGCATTCTCTCCTCAATAGGTATGAACGTTGTTTAGGGTACAAGGGCACAGCTGTAAAACATTCCTGAATTCTCGTCAATGTCAATATACACACACAAATAAGAAAAAAATACACTTCTACAGAATCCCTGAGGATAAGGGACTAACGTGTGTATCTCAAACACCAATAGCTGGATGACTGCAGAGCCAACCAAGGACCACTGGTAAATGGGATGTGGCTGAAGAAAGGGCCATGCAAAGCTAGGACAGCACTCTTCTGGGACAAACATCCTTGTTCTAGTTTGTGGAGACACAATAAACAAAAGACAGCACCAGCACAGAAGTGGGCATGAACTGTTGACCAAAGGCCAATGCAGTAGGGGGATAATGAGATCACCAAGAATCCCCCAAAACCCTCCAATCCATTTCCAGAAAGGCCTCAAAGAATAGACCATGCATAACTGATCTGCACAGAAAGTCAAAATCTTACCTTCAGGGCAAGAAAACCTACCTATAAAAAGCTACGCCACCAAGCCTCAGCTCCACACCTCAGGATACCCCATCAGCCAGACCAACACTAGACCCAGGGCTGGTGATCTCCTTTTTTCGCTTTTTCTTTCTTTTTCTCTCTCTCCCTCTCCTTAATTCATCTCTTCCCTTCTCTGTTCCTTTCTACCCTATCCCTCCTATGTAAGCTTATACAGTAAGCCAGGGGCTGACACACCAATTTCAATGCCAAGTGTTCAATTTACTTATAAAACCTGGTGATTTTTTTGTGGACCCTCTGACTTTTGTTGTCCCCTTCAACTACAAGCAGCTATGGATCTCGGGTGCTCCCTTCCCCTTAAGTGTGGGACACTACAACTTCCCAAGTGTAAGTACTGTGAAAGGTATAAAAGAATTATCCTACCAGAAAATAGAGAGATGTAAAGACAGAACTAATTTAATGAAGCTAAAAAGCAAACTCCTCAAAACTTCCAGAAGGATAAAACTCCATATAAAGATGTCACCCTAAATGTAAGTGGGGGATGTAGCTCCTTGACTTCAGCGAGAGTCTCTTGAAAAGGAATAGAAGTATCTCATAGCGCTGAAAATTAACAGCTTGGGAAAAAAAAACCACATCACTTTTTCTATGAGTTAACAAGTGAATATTTCTACTGGTCTCATGAGCATACAACAATCAAATGAAATGGCCACTCACACCTGAACTCTCCATTTACCAAATGCTTTCATACAAAACATACTGATACAGATAAAGGAATGTACAAGATCATTCCTCTCCATTGGTTTGGTTCCTTAAGTGGCTCAGCTCACCAGTCAATCCCAGCCACACCCAGATTCAATACAGAAGAGCCACAGGCCATAGCCAGAGATTATAGACACAGCCCCCTACTCATTTTCTACAGTTTCCATATTTTCAAAACAACGAAACTGAAACAGAAGTTAAAATACAAAACAGCAAGACCACCCAAAGCTAGTTCAACTTCTAGATACTGACAACACACAGGTAAGAACTTTAGTGAGACTAAGAATTTACAAAATTTATGTAGATTCAAGTCCCTCATTTGTGGTCAAAATAACAACCTATATGAGTTAAAATGCACTGCAGTAATTTTTAAATACAGTTTCACATGCTTAACTACACTTTTTCTACAAAGTTTTAACACTAGCAACCTTCCCAAACATCTTTGCACTGCCCTCAGAGAAAACCTGTTTTTTTCATTGGTTCACTACTACTAACCCTTCAGTATCGCAGAAGCTCTCAAAACTACTGTAAAAGGTGACAATTGAAGTAAATGTGTAACCTCTACCAGACGCTCAGCTTAAAGTCTACCCAATAATGCTTTAATTATTTAAAGCCTTATGAATCATCAACATGGGGTAGGGGATAGAGAACTTCAGTAAAATTACCACTGACCTTTGAATTAAGTTGCTCTGTCCATCTTAATTTCCTTTGAGGCAGCAGCAGTTCAGTTGACTGCAAACCTACAAAAAATTATTATAAACACATTAATTCCTGAATTAAAATATATTTAATCACTGTGGCAGGGAGGAAGGAAACCACAATACATCTAAAAATAACAAGGAAGATCAGGCAGTTCACCACTAGATTTCATTCTGAATCACTCCAAGGAGAAGGAGGTGTTTTGTAGTGCTATACATGCAGACCAGTCAGACTAATTCATATTCCAGAATAGGAAAGCACACTGAAGCCAATCCTGAAGTATCAACACAGTAAAAAGCTAGCTTGCATAGGCAGTACAATAACTTTCGGCAAAAAAACCTCTGGCTTTCATACAGGACAAAGAATAGTGGAAAGCAACCACACAAAAAACCACAAACAAAAAACCAAAAAAAAAAACACCAGGAAAAAACCCTCTATATTATTACTACCCTTATGTTGCAAACACATCTAACACAAATGGAAAAATTGAGACACGAAAGCCATCCAGTAGACTTGGTCAAAAGGATATAACAATCACTACTGAGATACAACATTAACACAAAGGCTAAATTCCTTATGGATTTAGTCTAGATGTAGCTACTCTTTAATCTCCCATAAAAATCACATTCTTACACGTTTCTCCTTGTACCTGTAGTCTTCAAATTCCTAAGGAATTATTCCATTAATTATACAAGCCAGTAAATAAAAATTAACAAGCTTCAACATTCAATATTCT
>VZTJ01005393.1:786848-800467 GCA_013397795.1 Orthonyx spaldingii | reverse complement strand
AAAAAAAAAAAAAAAGAGACCCACAGAAGAACATCTAACCAGTAAAAATTACTGGTTTAACTGTTCTACTGATAAAATGTTTTTTCAAGCATAAATTGATTTATGAACACTACAATACTTACCTAATCCAAGAGGACTGCACAAGGTATTAGTACTGCGTGATTTATATTTTTCCAGTTTGTTTTCCTTGAGATAGTATCCCGAGTTCCCGTTGATGCTACATTCGTAGCAGTTTGACATAGATCTGACCTCACAGAAATCAGCTACCCATCCTTCTCGCTTACAGATCCTGCACGGCTCTTTACAAAGTCTGCCAACTGTCTGTCTTAAAAACCTTTTCTTTTCTCTGACTGCTTCTTCTCGTGTCTATTACATGTAGATATAACTATATGCAGCATCAGCTCCGGGTAAAATAAACACAGGTTTTACACCACAAACTGTGAAACCAAAAACCCAAATTTTACATAGGAACTGCAACATTTCCTACCTTCCGGTAGCAGAGGCATTTGTAAACAGTTATCTGGATACCTCCATACTGCTTATTGGTAACAACACTTTTCAACAAAAATATTAAATGAAATATAAAAGAAAAAAGGATAAACAATCATCTATTAAATTCTTCATTTAGAAAATAGGTCTCACTGCAAAATGAGAGAAGACTATGTCAGAAAATCTAAAAAATAAAATAAGAGGGGCAAAAAATCTGCCATGAAACTTTTCAGCAACGTCTCCACAGTGACTCAGGCCACACTTAACCTGGAGCCAGTTAACAAAACTGATTATGTCTCTGACTCAGTCAGAATGCTGCCGACAAGAAAAAGAGTATCTAAAAAGAAGAAAGCACTTTAATTTGGCAGCTGAAGTATTCAGAACTTCATAAATTTAGCTATGTATCCGTGCCATGTGGACAAAAGAATCCAAGGGTGATGTGCTCGACACTGCCAGAAGAAAAAAACCTCACTTCTTCAATTCTCTTCTCAGATATCTACTGATTGTTTGAGAGGCCTTTTCAGGACGAAGCACGCACAAATAATCCCAGAACTGTGTCCGGTATTTCTTCCCTTTCACAGGAAGCAACTGCTGCAGGTCAGTGTCCACCTTTTCTCTTCTCTGTCAGCTGAAGCGAAAGGCTGCAAACATCCAGGACTGACTCTGTCGTTCAAGCCACCTACGGTAAAAAGAACCAGAAAAATCACTTTTCCCTTATGAAATCTGTACTGGCGTTAGACAAACACAAAACAAACAAAACCCAAAAGCCTGAATCTCAAAACCAGAAACAAACAGAAACCTGGATCCTACAGAACAAACACGGATGCAGTCACGGAGCCGAGCCCGAGAACGGAAGCCTGGGTTACACCTCCACTCGCACCGCGCAGAGGGCGGCAGCGATGTTTGACGGAGGACGCAGCCTATCAGCGGGAACCTTCCCCTGCCTCTCCATCCCCCGAGAAAAACAGAGCGGGGGGAGCGAGGGGAGACGGCCAGTGGGGGCTGGGGGGAAAGAGGAGGGGAAAAAAACAGGAAAAGAGGATCATTTCTCGTTTTATTGGTAAAGGTGAATAGAGCTGCAGAAGGCACCCGGGCGCGAAGCGCTGACCTGGGCCAGGGACACTTCCCAGCGGGGCGGCGCGAGCCGCCCGGGGAGCTCCAGCGCGAGCCGGGGGATGCTTCCTTTCCCGGGGTGTGAGGACAGAGAGGCCCTGGCCCCGCGGTGTGCGGACAGACAAACCGCCCGCTCCGGGGTGTGCAGGCACACAGAACCGCGGCTCTCGGGGTGCACGGCCTCTGGCTGTGGCTCTACCGGGCGCTCGTCCTCTGCCCTCCCGGCAGCCCTCCCTGCCGTCCCCGAGGACGGTCTGGGCAGCACGACAGGGGAGGGAGAGCGGCGGCCCGGCTGCTCCGTGTGTGCTTCGCGCCGGTTCCCGCGGGTGTTCCGAGTGCCCGCCGGGACGCCCCGGCGGCCGCGCACACACGCACCGCGCGCTCTCCTCACTCGCTCAAAATGGCGCCGCTCCGCGCCGCAGGGCTGTCTGCGCGCACGCGCAGGCTTGGCGGGAGCCGCCGCGAGCCCCGCGCGGGGTTCCGGGTGGGGCTCCCCGGCACCGCCTCCGCCGTGACGTCACGGGAACTATCCCGAACGTTCCGCGCGGGACTGGGAATCCCCAGCGCGCGCCCCGCCCCCCTGCGGGAGTCCCCGGCGCCGCCGTAATTAATCGAGCAGCCGCGCAGCCCGAGGCGGTGCCGGCACGGGGCTCCCGGACTGAGACGCGGGCTCGGGCCTCGGATCTGTCGGGTCGGACCGACCCGGCGAGGGCCGCGGGACGTCGGCTGGAAGGTCCGTACGCCGCCTATGTGGGCGGGAGCGGCCGCCCAGGGCGGCCCGGGAACAGCCCGATATGTGCTGGCGAGAGCCCCGGTGAGGAGGCGCGGTGCGGCGAGCACCGGGACGCGCAGGTCCCGCGCGGTGCCCGGAGCCGCGGGCAGAGCCGGCGCTCCGCAGTGCCCAGCGCCGCCCGCAGCCGCAGCGCGGTTTAATCGCGGCGCCGGCGGGACCCGAGGCCGGTCAAAACCGATAACCACCAATTAATCAAACAAAATATTGGCATCTTCTTCACTAAATCGACAGAAGCGGTGTCGGTGTACAAGCGCACGAATGGAAATACCCAGGGAGTCCGCGCAGTTACTCCGCGGGTGCAGTTTTGGGAGAAACGTGATGGGTGGATTCTTGCTGCCTGGGAACTAAATGTCTAAATTAGCGGTCTGCAATTTTGAAATCCTCTTATCAACGCAACTAAAATTGCTTTTTCAATTACTTACGTAGAAAAAGTAAATTTGCAAAATTATATTTAGATAACTGTTACAAAGAATGCTGGCAAGTGTTTGTAGCACCTGCATTTAATTCCTGATTTTCTTTGGCAGTTTCCTCCACAAGTTTTAAGTTATTGTAGGAACTGAGATTATGCATTGACTTTTGACAAAAATTGTCACAAACTGTAGGATTCTTCTTTAAAATATATTTTACAGGCATGTATATGTGGCCCAAGTAAACTATTTTTCATAACTTGATAGAAATCACTGGAAAACAACAACTACCAGAAAATTAACTAAAAATTAACAACTGAGAAAATAAAGTAGAAAAAGCACATGATAATTTAATCATTAAACTGACAGAAGCTCTGAAACAGCTCTGAAACAATTATGGTCACATTAATCTTCAGGTCAACTCTGAGTTGTTAAAACCCAGTTCTGATTTCTGACACAAGCACTGTTTTTCTAGGTTCCCATCACAATCTTGACTGCAGTGAAATCTCCTTTCTTCTCATTCTTGGAATGGTTTGTCCCTTTATTTGCCTGTGCTGCAGAAGCCATGATTCCCAGGCAGAGTGCAAGAGCATTCCCTGTGTCCCTTGGTTATTTGCACAGCCTGATGCCAAGCCTGAAACTGTGAACCGGAAAGGCAGGGCAGCACTTTGCCACCTGGCCCAGCTACTAACTGACAGCCCAGCACTTGGCCTTGGTGAACCTCACACCATTGGCCTCAGCCCATGATCCAGCCTGTCCAGACCCCTCTGCAGAGCCTTCCTGCCCTCCAGCAGATCAACACTCCCACCCAAACTGGTGTTGTCCGCAACACTGAGGATACGCATTCAATCCATTTGTCCAGATCATTGACAGAGATATTACACAGAACTGCCCCCAATACTGAGCCCTGGGGAACCCCACCCATGACCGGCCACCAGCTGGATGTAACCCGATTCACCACCACTCTCTGGGCCCGGCCATGCCGACAGTTTTTTACCCAGTGAAGAGTGCACCTGTCCAAGCTATGGGCTGCCACATTTTGCAGGAGAATGGCATTGCAGACAGTATCAAACGCTTTACTAAAGTCCAGGCAGACAACATCCACAGCCTTTCCTTCATCCACTAAGCAGGTCACCTGGTCATAGCAGGAGATCAGGTTGGCCAAGCAGGACCTACTTTTTCTGACACCAGATGGGCCTGATCACTTGGCTGTCCGTCACATGCCATATGATGGCACTATCACACTCAAGAAGATCTCTTCCATAGCCTTGCCAGGCACCAACGTCAGGCCTGTAGTTTGCCAGAACCTCCTTCCAACCCGTCTTGTAGGTGGGTGTCACATTGGCCAACTTCTGCTCAAGTCAGCTGGGACCTCCCGGGTTAGCCAGGGCCGTTGGTAAATGATGGAGGGTGGCTTGGTGAGCTCTTCCACCAGCTCCCTCAGTATCATTGGGTGGACTCCCAGTATCTTTGGGTGGATTCCATCTGGCTCTCTAAACTTATGAGTGTCTGAGCAGCTCAGCATGTCACTAACTTCTCCTGGGTTACAGGGACTGTATTCTGCTTCTTGTCCCTGTCTACCATCTCGGGGGGGGGCTGACTGCCTTGATTATAACCATCTTCTTGTTAAAGGTTGAGGCAAAGAAGGCATTAAGTACCTTAGCCATTTTCTCAACCTTGGTTACAATGTTCCCCTCTGCAGCCAACAAGGTATTGAGAATTTCCTGGTCCTCCTTTCGTTGTTAATTTTTTTGTAAAAACTCTTAACTATCTTTCACAGGAGTGGCCAGATTGAGTTCTAGCTGAGCTTTTGTCTTTCTAATTTTCAGTCTACATGACCTAATAACATCCTTGTACACTTCCTGAGTTGTCTTCTTCCAAAGGTCACAAAATCTCTTTTTTACTTTGAGTTCCAGGAAAAGCCCACTATTCAGCCAGACCAGTCTTCTTTTCACCCTGCTTCCCGCCCCTGGCTCGTCTTTTGGCAAATAGGGATGAGCTGTTCTTGTGCCTTTAAGATTTCCTTCTTAAAGTATGTCCAGCCTTCCTGAATCCCTTTGTTATTAAGGACTGTTTCCCAAGGGACTATCTGAACCATTCACCTGAATAGACCAAAGTCTGTCCTCTGGTAGGCCAAGGTAGAAGTTTTGTTGATGTCCTCTCTTCCTCCACCAAGCATTGAAAGCTATCATTTTGTGGTCACTATGCCCGAGACAGCCTCTGACCACCACATCACTCCCAGTCTTTCTCTATTCACAAACAGCAGGTCCAGTGAGGTCTTCCCTTGCTGGCTCACATACACCAGCTGTGTGAGGAAACTGTCTTCCACATGGTCCAGAAACCTCCTAGAATGCTTCCCCTCTACTGTGCTGAGTTTCCAGCAGAGATCCAGCAAGTTAAAGTAAAGCCTCCCACAATAACAAGAGCCAGTGATCACGAGATATCTGCCAGTTGCTTGTAGAATGCTTTGTCTGTTTCTTCATCCTGGTTGGGTGGTCTTAAACAGGTTCCCAGCAGGATATCTGCCTTGTTGGCCATCCCCTTGATTCCTACTCATCGAGACTCAAACTTAGGACATCACTATCCTTGAGTTCTACACAGTTGAAACACTCCCTACTGTACAAAGATACCCCATCACCTCTCCTTCCTCACCTAACGGGATGAAGTATGAAACCAAAAAGATATTTTGGCAGGCATTTGAAATGTGTTTTCATTTCTAATAGTAGAATACAAGATACTTACATGAGTGCAGCACACACTCAGATTGTTAATTAAACAAATACTATAGAAAAATATAGAAACATAATTAATTTCCTACTAACACACATTTTTGTGTCACTCCAGAGGATGTAAAAAGCACTCAACCCTTTTTTAAAAACCCAGTGTGCCCAATATGCAATCAATCTGAACCAAAGAATCAGGCAGAAAGCCAAAAGCAAAATTTTCATGTAACAGGTTCAAATCTGATTAATACAGGTTTGATCCAGAAAGCTTCTGATGCAGTGAGCCCAATATTTAAAAACTAGAAATGGCTACCTAGTGCTAATAATAAAACCCGCAACTTTACATTCTTCTCTGCAAATGATTATTTGTATAATCCCAAACACAGTGAGAATTCCTCAGTACAAACACAGTTCTAATGAACAGTCCTTACTGCAAAGTTTTAAATATTTTTCAGCTGCATGTTCACTTACATTTTAAATAGCAAAATTAAAAGAATGGAAGCAGTATACAAAAGGGCACAGCAACATCTAGTCATTATCATTTGCAATAACATGATGAACATTAGTATAAAGTGTGTGGGCTTCTCTATTTTTATGTATTATCCCTTCCAGGAAAGGAAGGTAAGATGACTTTACCAATTTATTCAGGATTTCAGTGGATCTGTCTACATAAATAAGACAATGGGATTTGGCTGTGTTAAATAATTGGCCATTATTATTTGCCCTGTATTATGTATAACATCTAGTTATTTGATTTTTCAAGAGTTCTGAGCATCTCTGCATCCAGTGCATTTAATACAATAAGCAAGTACCAGACAGGTTTGGAAATTAAAACATAAGTGCTTGTTGATTCCTTATTTTCTGAAGAACTTTTATATGAAAATTACCACTGACTTTGACAGGAGCAGATTTTTGGGCAAAGGCTTCAATAAAGCTGCAGTTAACAGTCCATATTTTGAAGTAATAGCTCTGTATTAATTTTGAATGATGCATAAGTATAAATTTGACCTATATTATTGAAATAATAATATTGATAATTTTACCTCTCACAAGATAATGGCTGTTCCTACCTCAAATAATCAATATCTTGGTGACACTAGTGAAAAGCCAGGACAAGAACTGGGAGGCCACACTTTTGTTTCTGCTAATTAGAGACAGAAACTCTTTTGGAACCAAGCTTTTAAAAGAGCAGCTTCTCCATTTCAAGTTTTTCACATATATTGTAACTGAAAATAGCCTGACTAGTAGTTTTTTCCCCTTTAATAGTAAAAGCATCCACCTCCAACAACGTGTTCCATAAACACTGTGCAGTATTAAGCTAAGGGTTATTTGAAGCCAATTGAATGGTTTATCTCCATTAAGTGGTATTCCTTCCATGTCATGATAGATAATAGATAGAGGTTAAAAGGGTGCAACTGTTTTTCAAATATGTCCCAGATGAATGCTGCGTACATTGCATTTCTTCTGTTGAAGGATAAAGTCATGGTATACACCTTCTCCAAAATATTACACATCTGAATTCTAAATGTACTCAATGTCTGCCACCCCTGTAGTAACAGCAAGTGAATATTCACTGTTCTAAATTTTAAAAAGAATCCTTGAAATAGTAACTGGTAATGACGAGAAACTGTTTAGATGAAAAGGAATTATGTTGAAGGAATTATGAACTAAACATTCAATATCAAGCGACTGATTTTCCTAAGATGCTTGTCTATACCCTACTCTTTTCTCTGTAAAGTGAGAGCTCTGTGTTTTCCCTAAAATTAGCCTTGCTTAGAGCAATTAGTGAACTTAGAGCATATTAAATTTGAAATAAGATGACCAGATGACTCGAATGATATCAGGATCTTGCATGTACCTAAATATAAGCAGATCTCATTTTAATGCTGTTTCATTTCTTTTTCTTTAAAAAATCTGTATTGGCACTAACTTGTGCCAATTTTTTTTATTTCCCCCATTTTTAATGACTAGACTAATTTAGAAATTTTGTACATCCAAGTGAAGTGAATAATTTTTGTACGGATTTTCTGCAACTTTTGCCCATCAATGTACATAGCACTAAGTTTTTTGAAAGTATGTGCATCTTTGTAAACTTTTGGAAAGACAGTGATGATACTTTCTGTGAACCTGGTCATTTAGGGTACTGAGGGAGCTGGCAGAAGAGCTCAGTAAGCTGTTCTCTATCACTTATCATCAGTCCTGGCTAACTGGGGAGGTTCCAGTTGACTGGAGGTTGCCACTTGTGACGCTCATCCACAAGAAGGGCCAGAGGGAGGATCCAGGGAACTACAGGCCTCTCAGCCTGATCTTGGTGCCCAGCAAGGTCATGGAGCAGCTCATCTAAAGTGTCATTGCACAGCACACACGGGACAGCCAAGGGATCAGGCCCAGCCGGCACAGGTCTAGCAAAGGCAGGTCCTGCCTGAGCAACACCAAGCTGGGAGCTGTTCAAGAAATTATAGGACGTGGAACTTTGCTCTAATTGGCAAGGTGGTGATCAGTCAAAGGTTGGATCTACGATCTCAGCGGTTTTTTCCAGCGTAAAGGATTCTGTGATTCTGTAATTATTACAAATTGGCTCAAAAAAAGTAGGCAAAGCACCCTCAAAACACAAGTATTAGGCCTCCTAAGAAATACTTCTCCCCATTTCTCCCAAAACAAAGATATCTTATTATACTACAGTAATGTTGCCAGAAAGGTTAATAGCATGTCTTTAATGAGTAAAGGCAAGTTTCTTGAAAATAATTTTTGAATTATGATGGCTATTGTGTATGCATTTAAAATATTTTGAGAGACACACTGAAAAGCACAATGTTTTTTCCTTCATAATGTGTGACACATCTGCCAATGTTATAGAATGAAAATTAGCAACATGCGATACTGAGGAGAAAATGTTTCTCGTTAGGCTCTTAATTGTTTATAATTGAATTTCATACCTATCCTTTCATTAAAAACTTTCTCCTTGACCAACAGCAGGGCATACAGAGGAGGTACTTAATCGTCTGTTTTTCTTTGCATAGCTGAGTAACAGTTGCTTCCAGTTATATTGCAAGGGCAGTCCCATTTCAGTATGAAGACAATCAGAAAGATTCTTTCTCTAAGCACAAAGACTTCCCTGGGAAAGCTGTGCCTTTAACGGAACTTATGGCTCATTCCCTTCACACCAGGGTTATCCATCCCATAGGTGTTAAAACCTAGGGAGTGCTGAATGTTGCAGTCTAAGGAAGATCCCTGATAGGAAGCTTTCTTTAGATGACCTCTGTAAAAATCTCCTAAATTATTCATATTACACCATCTCTTGTGTACATCTCTTATGTAATTAACAGAGATGTCATTATTTGCATGTATAAGTCATATATCTGTAAGTCTGGATAAAACATCTTGCTGTAAATCTGCTGAGTTTTGTAAGCTTCATCAAAAGTCAGCTGCTTTGCTCACTACTAAAATTAAGTTGTTGTTTATTGTTGTTTTTTGCTATTGTCATAGTTATTATTTTTATTTTTATTATTAAATACATTCCATAGTCAAGAACATTTCAGTGTCCCGTGCTCTGCAGAGCTCAGGTGCACAAGAGGCTGGGGGTGCATGGCCAGGAGAGCTGACCCAACCTGGCCAAAGGGATGTTCCATACACAGACCGACATGGCCAGGGTGTGAACTGGGGGGAGCTGGCTGGGAGGGACTGATTGTTGCTGCAGGATGACCGGCCAGGCATCTGTCACTGGGTGACAGCAACTGCTTTGAGCATCTCTTGCCTTTCTGGTGTTTCTACTCCTCTCTCTCTCTTTCATTATTATTGTTATTGATGATGAAGATATTATTGATATTGTTATAATTAGTCTTATTATATTTTATGTTGTTTCAATTATTAAACTGTTCGTATCTCAATCCACAAGTTTACCTTTTTTTCTGACTTTTCTCACTACCTGGGGAAAGTGAGCAGGCAGTTGCACAGTACTTAGATGCCAACTGGGTTAAACCATGACAAACAACTAGGGGATTTTAAACTTACTCTGCACATCCATTCTCTGTTGAAATAAAATCCTCAAATTGATGGCATCTGCACAACAAGAAATGTGATCAGAAGTAGTAAGTGATATGCGTAATACACAGATGGGGTTCCTTTAATCCTCCACAAAGCTCAAAAAATATAGTTTGGTGGGAGATAGTGCCTTGTATTTTTATAATATTTTTTTCCCAATAAGTTGAATAGTGCTGTGATATGGTCATCCTTGACATCAAACTATTAGGATGGTTCCCATGTGTTTCATGACCAGCAGCCTTCCTTCTCGTTACCCTTCAGGTTACTGTGTTCAACTGTCCACCTACAACAGGTGGTCTCTGATGGGGGTAGAGGTTTTGGCTGCAGATATGTGTGCAGTTCTGTGCTTCTTGGTGGTTTTAATGT
Source organism: Orthonyx spaldingii (assembly GCA_013397795.1). NCBI lineage: Eukaryota > Metazoa > Chordata > Aves > Passeriformes > Orthonychidae > Orthonyx > Orthonyx spaldingii. The sequence goes on along the minus strand of VZTJ01005393.1, from coordinate 790,535 downwards.
CAAGCAAACATCCCTGAGTATATTTAATTTGCTAGCACAGATGGAGCCAAAAGGTCTAAGACCAGCTCCATTTCCTGCACAAGCAGGCTTTACTTTTTTTTTTCTTACGCCTACAGAAAGGGCTACTTGAGGTCATTACTCTTGGGCTTTGGGCAACCTTTTGCTGGAAGAGCATGGACCGAAGTGAAAAAGTAGCACCGGAATCACACCACCCAGATACAAACTAAGATCCCAAAACTGCTTATGGTAATCTCTGATCATCATGTGTCTGTTGGATATGTCCATGACAGCACACACTAAGAGTGCAAGAAGCAAAAGACTAAATTTTACCGTTCTTTAAGAGTGAAGGAGAAAAAATTGCTACAGATCAAGACATTTTTTTCTAGAGCTTTTGCCCTCTTTATCTTACAACTCCCCATCTCTAACTGTTCAGCTTCATTGCACTATTGGGTTTTTTGTTTCAGGTTTTTTTATAATTAATTTTAGCTGTTTCCACTTTATTTACTGTTTCAATCAATTGAAACACTTTTTTTTTAAATCTGAGATTGTCAGATGATAAAATATAGCCACAACATATATATAATGTATAACCCTCCATTACTCTGTAAAGTACAGCTAAGGCAGATTTTTGTTCCATCTCCTTGATTCCAATTCAAGAGAAAAAGACACCTTGAAATACAGAACTCCATGGGTTTTTATATGCATTGTAGCTATGGAAAACTGCATCTGCATTGATGCAATTATATGATTTGCTCTATATATGCATAGGTATATTTTGTTCTGACATGTCTAATTCTGAGTCCTTGTAAAATGGGAAGAGCAATCTCATCTTGCCTTTCTGTTCAGGGAGGCAAGGCAGAGGGCAGAAAAACACTTGTGGAAGCACTGGGCTCCAGAGCAAGCTCTACGTCTGTGTCATACCAGACTCCACCAAACAACAAGGTTTTGTTTCCAAGCTACACTTTACATGCGTTTCAGGTTCTCACCCCTGTTCCTGGAGAAAAATTGAGAAAGCAATGGTATAATCACATCCCTGTTCCTTTCCATTTCCACTACAAACAATTTTAGACCAGTAATTTCACCATCCTCACTCTTTATCTTGATCTGTACTCAGTAAAAACTACTGGTAGGTAAAACATCTTGTAACAACAGAGAATATAATTGCATTATAGATATTGCTATTACAATCCAACCCCCACTGTGATACAGGATCATAGCAGCTCTTTCCAAATCTTCAAGATCCAGATTTTCTCTTTTTTTTTTTTTTTTTTTTAAGGTATTGGAATACGCAAATATTTATACATTTTTCTGTATAGCTACAATTTCCAAGTAAAAAAACTAAATCTCAGTGAAAATTCTTTTCATTGTTATGCTTTATAATCCAGCAATTTTTATTTTCCTTGCAGCCTCCTGACCACAGCTCGGAGCACTAGTTTTTCCAGAATACTTGCTGCAACTTATATGGCAGCACTTAAATACACGTCATGACCTGCTGTGATAGAGCTATAAGCTCATACTATTTTATCAAAGAGGACTGAATTATAGTTTAAAAACTCTGAAAAGTTCTAAGTCTGCTAAAATATTTTAAGTAGCAAATTAACTACAGATTTTTCTATAAAATTTCACACAATTGTATAGCTAAATCATGGTAAACAGTCAAATGACTCTGAAGTAAACTACTTCAGGAGTTAGGAAATAGGTACTTGCATCCAAATTGGGAGCATTCCTATTAATAAAATGCATATAGTAGCAAATACGTACTTCCATGGATTGAGATTTTTTTCCTGCTGCCTTTTCTGTGCTATTTTATTGATAAGATGAACAGGCCTGTGTATGTGTTACACATTCAGAGTTCATAAGAAGCTATTTCCCTTACCCAACCTGAGGCTTCAAGACGATTTGTTGCATTTGACGGGAACAAAACTTAGAAAGGCTAAGTAGCATTAGTGGGTTATAGTGGCATTCTGGATCAGTCAGAGGTGGAAAAGATTACATTTTCTTTTTTCATTTTTGAGTGGAAAGGATTGACTCTTTCTTCTTAATGTTTGAGTATGTGCAGTGTGCCCTGACATAGCCCATCTGTCTGTCACTGCCCATTTTTACCAGATAACTTTAAAAAAACTCTAAGGCTGATCAGGCAACAGAGGCTGAGGTACTGAAGAAGCTGCCAGTGACTGTGACAACTTTCCTAAAAAATGCGTTTCTGCAAAGACTTGCAGTTTTTATGTTGTCACCATTTTACCCCAGGTACATTGAGAGCAGTATGGCTACACTGTAGCTGCTGTGTAGTTTGAAAGCAAACAATTTGAGTACTGGAATTGTGTTAGACTCAGCAGTGCAGCATGACACAATTTAATTTACACAGTTTCTCAGAGAAACAGGCTGAAGCAGAATGAATTGAGCATTGTGGAACCCTCCTGCTCAAGTACGTAAACTAGGTTGAGAATCTCAACACTGCAAACCTAACTTAGGATGCATCCGAAGGAGTTGTGCACAGCCTTGAGCCTTCCCAGTGCCCTGTGCGGGACACAGTCTGGGGCACTACTGCCTGTGATGGTTGCTGTGACACACACCACCCCTCCGGCAGAGCAATATTCAATATAGCAAGTACAACCACTGAAATTTTGGCCAGCAGCAGGAACCTGTGAATCTAAAATTAAAAGCATCAGTCTTTATAGCCTGAGATGAAGGAATCAAGCTAAAGACAGCCCAATCCAACTTTATGTGGAGAGTGACAAAAAATGCCACTAAGAGATCGGGAAGAGTGTGGCCAGCAGGTCAAGGGAGGTTGATCTTCTCCATCTGCTTGGCCCTACTGAGGCCACATGTGGAGTACAGTGTCCAGTTCTGGTCTCCTCAGTACAAGGAGCTACCAGAGATAGTCCAGTTGAGGGCAACAAAGATGATGAGGGGTCTGGAGCATCTCTCTTATGAGGAGAGACTACAGGAGCTGGGTCTGCTTAGTCAAGAGAAGACTGAGAGGGGATCTCATTGATGTTTATAAATATCTCAAAGGCAGGTGCCAACAGGATGGTTCCAGACTCTTTTCAGTGGTGCCCAGCAACAGGACGAGACGTGATGAACATAAATTAAAACAAAAAAAGTTCCAGCTAAACATGAGGAAGAACTTTACAGTGAGGGTGGCAGTGCACTGAACAGGCTGCCCAGGGAATCATGGAGTCTCCTTCTCTAGAGACATGCAACACTCACCTGGATGTGTTCCTATGAGGAGGTTTGGACCAGGGGATCTCCTGAGGTCCCTTCCAACCCTGACAACTCTGTGATTCTGTAAAATGGAGTAGATATAACTTGCACATAATAGATATGGCACGTTTTAAATAAAAACACCAAAAACACTTCAAAGTAAATTTTACTTTCCGTATTTGCCAGAGCAGACAATGCACACCAGAAAGGCTGAAGGCTTTGGAGTTTTGTTTCCTGTTCCTGACACTTGTGGGAGGTCAGTGTAACCGCCTGCTCTCCAGCACACCGGCACTGAGGTGACACGGCCGGCTCCGCTCTCGCTCGAAGCTCCCAGCCCGGGTTGCCCAAGTCACTCGGCTCCGGCCGGCCCCGAGCGCTGCGCCGGCCGACCAAGCAGCAGCAGCTCCCGCCGGCGGGGCGGGCGCCCTCTCCGGGCGGGGCCGGGCCGGGGCGGGCCGAGAGCCGTCGCCGGCCGGGGCGGCG
>VZTJ01005393.1:689881-786322 GCA_013397795.1 Orthonyx spaldingii | reverse complement strand
GGAGAGAGCGGGAGCGGCGGCCGGGCCTGGCGCGGCCCCTGGGGGGCCTTGTGCCAGGGGAGGAGGAGGGACGGAGAGGGGCAGGCGGGAGCGAGGGAAGGAGGGATGGGCGAGGGTGAGCGGGATGGAGCGGCCAACAGGGCGGGACGCAGGGGCTGAGGCTGGAGGGGAGCGGAGAAAAGCAGGCAGGGTGGCGGAGAAATGGGGCAGCTCCGACGGCTGCGTGAAATGAAGAGCCCTGCCGCTGCCGAGCCGCAGGGAGCCCGCTCTCACCTCGCTCTCTCTTTTCCCCGCAGGCTTCCTTTGGGAGTTCGAGCCCAGGTTCGTTCTCGCCCACCTCCTGCATCGGCACCCGGCCTGTCGCCCGCACGCCGCTCTCTCCTTGCTGCTCCTTCCCAAATTTATCCCCTCGTAGTTTTCCTAAGGCTTCGTGTGCACGCTGTTAACCGTCTGCCAGGTTTTTAAGAGGAGACGTGTGCTGCGGAATCCTTCACTTAAGTCCAGTTGCAGTTAGAAATTGGCTGCTCGGAACCAAAAACGAAGTCAAAGTTGTGTAGCACTTTTAAGTTAGCATCTCAGTAAAGCCAGGTGGAGGCTGGAGAGAGACAGCTTCTCTTGTTGCTGATAACTACAGGCTTGTCTAAATTTTTGACTTCTTGGTAATAACAGAAAATGTTTAAAATCATAATAAGTAATTTTTAAGGCTGTGACTAAATGTTGTTAAGGTTCTTTGGAATACATTATACAGCTAAGCATCGTTAACATCAGCAGGGCTATTCTCAAATATTTGGGGAATATACTTGCTTCAATGCAAATGCCTTCTGCAGTGTTTGTCATTGACTTTAACTATTATGAAATTTCTTGAGCTTGTATATTTCAGTATAGTTTTAAATATTTTAAATGGAGTATTGAACTTTCAGAACTATAGGAGAAGTGGAGCTTTTTAATGTAAAGTCTGTGGAACAGAACTTCCCCTTGAGTTAAATGGAAAATGAGTTAGAAAAGCAGTTAGAAGCAAAAATCTTGAGGACCCTCCTATAAATACATCTCAGATTAATGCAGCTGATACTTTGTTAAAACTTGCGCAGGATGTGATGGCCAACAGCAGGAGAATTAAACACATAATGTCATTATTGGAACTGTAGTAACATTGTCAACTATGCTGAAAGTTCTATGAGATCATAATATGAATAGCATGTGAATAAAATGCATTTTTAGCCTGAATGTTTCTCTGCAGTGTGATAGTACAAACTTTGACGGCTTTGTCTTAAGCAAGCTAATTGAAGTTCAATTATCTGCATATACAGAATGAACACTTAGCATAAATTATGAAAAATTGCATTCTTTAAGGTTCAGAAGTGTTGGTATATACAGCTGTCTCTTTCAAGGCTGAAAGCAGTGCAAAGAGGAATGCTGTATTTTTTGAAGAGGGTTGAAAATTTCTAGCTATTTCCTTCTAAACATTTGAAGAAGTTCCTAGATAGAAATAATTATTGATAAAGCTTTTCCTTGATGCTTGAAAGTTAAGGATTGCAACAGTATGTACAGAGCAATAGTGTGTAAGGGGAAACCAGAAGTGAAAGAGAAATATCCTAATCTGTCTTTTTACTCCAGCTTGAAAACCATAACAAAGTGAACATTAAAGACCCAAACAACCCTGCACTTTGGTGATTCTTTACTGTAGAACATTGACTACGAGTGCAGAATATTTTCATCTTTAAAACTTGTTGAATCTAATGATAATCTTTCTAATGACAAAGTGCATTTAAAATAATAACACTTTTCTGATGAATTCTGAGTATCATCTTCAGTAATGAAAAAGTGTCTATTGGACCACAAAGTTATCACTCTGGCTTGTTAATTAATATGATCCATTAGAAACATTTTGTTATTTTTGGTGTATTTTCCATAATATTTCTTGAAACTCTGCTGTGTTTATTCTTCTAGATCAAGTGCTACAAGTTAATTTTATTAGAAGATCCATTTGTGAGGTTAAAGCAATTGGAAGCGAGTCCAACTTTATTTTGTTATTAGTAGGATGTGAATTCATAACTTAAATTACCTGTTTGCCAGTGAAAAACTATGCCTGTTACCATATAAATCCCATCAATAAAATCAGAGTCTGTAGATCACAGTCTTGCAGCTTCTGATATCTTGTCATGTGTGTGCTTTGTATCTTAATGATGATTTCAAGGGTTTTTTGAACAAACTTTTATTCAGTAAAATATTAATTTGGGGTTGTACTTTCTGAAACTTTGTTTTACTTCTTTAGGTACTTCTCTCTAGTATTCTGTTTGTAGGCAGAGAGAAAGCTGTGCTTATTGCTTAAAAATACGGAAAGGAAAAGTCAACTAAAACCCTGAATTTGTCAAGTAGCTATGAATTTGTTACTCCACTGAGCGTTCTGACTCAGTTTGTAAAAGAATTTATGCAACTTTTTTTTTGCTGGGATTTAATTTCATTTGTTGGTATAGGGGAAAAAACTTCTCAAATTAAGTTTTTTTTTGGTAGTTGGCTCTTTATCTTCTGAGGATCATGATTTTGACCCGTCTGCTGAAATGCTGGTACACGATTATGATGATGAGCGAACTCTCGAAGAAGAGGAAATGATGGAAGAAAGCAAAAATTTCAGCTCTGAAATTGAAGATTTAGAAAAGGTAAGAGCGACTCTCTCCCTTGTGAATGTCCATACATATTGTAGCTTTTCTAGTCAAAAGAACATTCAACCTGTCCTTCAATTTGTATTGTGTAGTGCCGTTTTCTGCAAAAATGCATTTGTAGCTTGTTTAAAAGAAAGGCTGTAGCAGTGCATCACCACAGAAAAGACTGAACTTGCTTCTCAAAGGTATTAGTGTTCATATTTTTTTTTTATTTAGTAGCACATTTGCTTTAGTAGAGAAATCACTGCTGCAGGTTTTGGAGTCCTGTCATCTAAGATCACTTGTGTGTTGAAACTACAGTTTGCATACTATTAAAGTGACATCTAGTTTCATTTCATTATGTTGGTCAGGTTTTACTTTTTCAGTATGGAGACAAACAATCCTGCTCTAGACATGATGGGTCACACTAATTTGCTGTATAAACAATATTTCTATGTCTTAGTTTCGTCAGTTTAGCTTTCATTCAGTGGATATATGAAATGATCAGTGTGCTCTTTGGCTTTTCCGATTCCATTTTACACTTCTTAATAAGAAGTTTTTCGTATTTACACCTCTTGTTCATCCATGACAGTGCCTCACCCATTCTAAATGCCTGCTGAATGCTGAACACCTACAAATTGATGTTGTTTGCATTATTGTTTGGTGACCCACTTACACCCCTCAACAGAACTGCAGGTTTTGGTCAACAGACTTCCAGAAAAGTGTAATTTTTAGCACCAAATACAAGGCTGTCTTTATGTAGTCTGTGTAAAAACAAATTTTCTAAATGTGGAGTTGACAGTGTTTATACTCCTGTTTTTTTCTTCTTTTTTTTTTTGACTTACTGCCCTTACAATTACTTTTATGCTGATTATGTGCTTGCATTTATAGTAGTGTGGCAGTTTGCCAGATCTGATGGTTAAAATGGAGTTGTTACTTCACAAAATGTTCTTACTGCTTCTATAATAGAAGAAAGAAGAACTGAGAGACACTCATCTTAAACACTTTATTACTTTAGGTCCTGATCCTGGCAAGAGTTGGGCATGAGTTTCCATTTACCCATTGTGAAAAGTCTTTGCAGGACTTAGACCATGCCTGACTAAAAAAAGAAAACCAATTTAATCAGTGTATGAGTTCAACAGTAAATTTTAGAGGTATAACTTTTAAAGATATAAATATTTGAAAATATTTTTAATGCTTTGATGTCTTGAACCAGGTAACTAAAAAAAATCTTCGCTGTTTAGTGTTTTATTAATTGTATTAGGATGCAAGTATGATGATAGTTAGTAGAACCACTTGATCAAAAGCTATTGGAAGACAAGTTAAAAACTAAGCCTTTGTCTTGATTTTTGCCTTCTCTTGGCTTTCTCTCCTTACCTTCTCAGGGGTTAATATAAAATACATTGTATAGGAGATGAAAAGGTCTTAAAAGTTGCTATGTTGGTTTACTTTGTGGGGGTTTCCACATGTGCAGCTGTAGCTATATAGGAGTAAAGTCTTCAAGGTTTTTTGTATTTCTCTTGAAAAAATATTGAAAAATCATGTTCTACAGTATCAATCAGATAAGGAGCAGATTTTTAATACTTACTCTTTAGTTTCATCCAGTAAAATGTTTTCCCCAATAGCTTGACAGAACTTCACTGTATGCCAAGAGACATGTTTATGAATTACTGTTATCATAGAATCACAACATTTTACACTTTTAATCATTCCTGCTTTCAGTTGAGTTTTTCTTTATTTGTTTTTTACTTCTGTTATTTGAAATATGTCTTATCCTCTTAGGCCTGAACTGTTTACAAGTTGTTGGCAATATGTTGAAGTGTTGTAAATCTTCTTGTATTAGGAAGGAAACATGCCATTGGAAGATTTACTAGCATTCTATGGCTATGAACCCACGATTCCAGTTATGCCAGGTTCCAGTGCAAATAGCTCTCCAAGTGAACTTGCCGATGAACTTCCAGATATGACTCTAGATAAAGTAAGTCAGAACCATTTTGACCTGAATTGTTATTTAAAAGGAGAAATCTAGGTGGCCTTAAATTATATCATAATCTCTTGATGTTACAAAGTATGTATCTTTGTTAATTTTTATATACATTGTTACTCTGGCATCCTACCTTTTCAAGGCTGTTGGGCTTCTAGTTCTAATAGACAGTTTCAAATGCATAGCAGCTTTAGTGTCGCCTTTTTAGTACAAAAGAAAAATAAATAGTTCAACAGTTCTTCCAAAACACATGCAAAGAACTTTTAAGTAGGAGGTTTGTTACTTGTTTTGGGGTTTTCTTAGTTAAGAAGTGGGATTTTTTGATAATATATGCGATGTCCAGAAATAACTCTGACTTCCACCACACATCAAGTATGGAATGGTACAAAAATAACTTGAAAATGCACGCTTGAATGCTTTGGAATTTTGTTTTCAAATGCATATCAGTTAGGAAGGTCTCAGCTTTGGGGAGTGAGAGATTGTTTTTTGTGCAGTGTTGCATTGCAACACATCTATATGTTGCATTGCTGATATAAAAACTTGAAACTTCAGCTTTTGTGGTTTGCGAGTTAACTTTAAATTCTGAGATTTTATTCTGATTTTTGGCTACAAAGCATATATAACTTGTAGTTGAGCTTAGAAAGTATGCAAGTAGTAACTATATGTCTTTTTTTCTTCCTGGGAGTATGATGTAATGGTAAGCTGCACAGAAAGAAAGATATAATGATGGCTCTGCACATCTGATTCTCATTAGGATTCACGATTGTGTTGAGGCTACAAAAATGTAGTCGGCTTGTTGTCTAATACAGTTCTTTCCATTCCAAATCTCTGTCAGAGGGGTTCAAACATTGTCTACTAGTGGAGGAAGCATGCTTTTTCTTTCTTAATATCATTTCTTTAACCTACAAAAGCATGAGATTTTTTTATGTTTTGGGAAGTTGTCAGTTATCTGGAATTATCCTCTCAGCAAAAGTATACAAAATACCTGGCTGGGTGTTTTTTTGTTTGGTTGGCTTTTTCCGCAGAGTTTAGGGAGAGCAGGCTTTTAAAGCTTCAATATATCTGTGATGCAGAGAATGACAAAATGCTAAATATGTGAGGCAGTTTTCATTGGTGTTTCTTACTGGAACCAATTGGAGGAACATCTGAGAGTGATGCTTGCAAAAAGTAATTCTCATGCATTTGTTTTAATAGAGAGGGGATGAACCTCTATGTTTCAAATGAATGGTTATATTCTTAGAGTTAGTAGGAACAAACTAGATATTTAATTAAGGGAGTATGGTATGCCAATTTTTCTTACAGTAAGGTAACTCATTTTAATTAATGAGGCTTATAATTGGCTGAATCTAAATGCTTACAAGTTTATACTTTATAGTCACTCTGAGGTTTTATTTTTTTATTTTAATAATACAGGAGGAAATCGCTAAAGACCTCTTGTCGGGCGATGATGAAGAAACGCAGTCCTCTGCTGATGACTTGACGCCATCAGTTACTTCACATGAGGCTACTGACTTCTTTCCTCGGCCATTAAGATGTAGGAAACCTAATTTTGTAATAGTGCTCAAAAAGCCGTAGCATTATATATAGCTTCATACCTTAAAGTATCAAAATTGAGGAGTACTGCTCACTGTACCAGTTGAGAAACAGTGCTCTGTAGGACATAGGCATGAACATTGCCTTTGGTTGGTATTACTGATGACCTAAAAGACTTACATTTGGTTCTCTGCTCAAAGCACAAGTAAAATTAATTTCTCCATAAATACAGTGATTTCATAATCAATAGTTAATACAGTATTGAGGAACACCCTTCATGATTTTCAATATGTTAGTGAATTACATGAATATGTAACCCATTCTTTTAAATTAGTGTTTCTCTACTAAAATTTTTGCTGCTGCTTTTAAGGCAGTGACTCCTCTGTGCAGCCTGTGGATGTGAACTGGGACGCAGTGTCTTTGTGATTATTTCCCTTCACACATTCAACACTTTTCCATAGGACTTCATGGGGTGAGCCAAAGTAGTTTTATATGGGATGGGACCTGTAAACCCATGATCACCAAAATTTCACTAACCATGGAGCTATGATGGGAAAGATCTGAGAGCCAGTGGTTCGGTTATCCAACCTGGATGAGATATTCCTCATTGCGTGTTGCATCTCATTTGTTCACTGGGTGTCCTAGAGTTAGAACAGTGTGGAGGACTTCTATCACAATTATAGTTTGGCAAGTATCTTAAGGTATTCAATGGGGAATTTCATTCCTGTAGAGGAGGGGGGAGTAAAGGGAATGTGCTGCCTTAGTCACCAGCAATTATAGCCCTTAGCAGGCTGGTGTCTGATTAATGTGAAACATTTGTATTGAAAGAGAGATACAAAAAACTTAGCAATTATAATGCCCCTTTTTCAGTTAAACAAACTCCAAAACATGCTGGCACTTGTGAACTGTTAATGAATATGGCATTTTAAGCATGGCAGCTTCATAGAAAAAGGTATTTAGCCCTTCATCTGTACTGAGGATTAAGAAACAGTCATCTTTGTTCTCAGCTGTCATGGTTTTCTTTTAAAAGATTACTTTGTTAGAACATTAAGCTGGACATTTTAAAATCAAATATCCACCATTTCAGAGAAGGAGATGTCAGTTCTCTGTGCTGTTGGCAGTTCCGTCTTTTTTCTGGTCTCTGTCCATTTCCCAGATTCTAAGATAACATTAAGTTTTAAGATACGCATATCTAATACATAACATGGACTGTTTTGGTAAGTTTACTTTCGTTGGGCAAAATAATTGCCTGTGATTTCCAGGCATATCGTTGTTCCATTCATCCAGATTAGCTCCTTGCTTGCTACTTGTAAAACCAAAAAGAGAGAGACTGGTGATTTTAGTAATGACTACAGAAGAAGAGCCTCAGTCCATACAGTCTTGGATATTGTCCTTGATGTTCTTGACATTTTAGTTGTGATGAAGCTAAAATTTCAGCCCAATTTATGAGTATGTTTTTTTCTGAAGTTGAAGAATACAAAAGAGCTGTAATCATGTCAGAACTGTAGATTCCATTCTGCTGGGGATTATACAACTATAAAAACAGAATGGCTTCAGAACCCAGAACCACAGCGTTCCAGATTCTAAAATGCGAGTTATTGTATGGAGTAATGTATATGAATTGTTTGGAGGGCTCCACTGTATTTCTTCCTAAGGGAAGAAAAAAAAAATTTAAAAGGCATGAGCAGTCTTTTGCTGTCTTTTACTTATTCCATTTTGTGTGTCTCTCCTGTATCTTCATTCTGTGCTAAGGCAGCATGGTTTAAAGGAATGTTTTCAATGCCCATTAAAACTTCTGATGAAAGGTTTTGGTAGGTAATAAAGGCATGCCTGCAGCTTTACTCTCTTTGTCATTAACCTGAGGCTATGCCATAACCCTGGAAGTTTACTGTTTTTTCTCTAGGTATAAGATTTTATTGAGAAAATCAACAAAAATAATTACCTCGTTTCCTTTTGACTGTTGGAAATACAGTAGATTGTGTCATTTGCAGTAATGATAAATGTTTCAGTTCTGCAGTATACAAGTACCAGTGCATTCTGACATCATTCTAGTTTGGTTTTGATAGAAACATGGATCAACAGGCTCACAACAAGTGTCTCCCTGAAAAAAAGCAGGTGCTCCTTTCAAAAGTAAATGATATCTTGTAGTTCTGTGCTTGAACAGAAAATTCTTCATAGCTAAAACCAAACTTCTTTGTGTCTGAAGCAAACACCATGTGTGATGGAGATAAGGAATCTGATGGTGGAGATGTAGAGGCAGACAATGGTAATTCATCTGAAGATTTGAGAAAGGTAATAATTATATTTTTTTAAAGTAAAAAAAAAAACCACTTTGCTGTTAAGAAAAATCCATAAAGATTTTTAGTATGTATCTAAAATAGTACCTTAATTCGGGAATTCTCTGTCACATGTCAGATTAATGACATTTTTTAATACTTCCATCCACAAAATATTGTTAATAACTTTTTCTCTTCATTTTTATTACATTTTCAGGAAATAATGGTTGGTTCACAGTACCAGGCTGAAATTCCAGCTTACCTTGGCAGATGCAGTGATGATGAAAAGGGTAGGTTCTTCTAACTGTTTTATTTCTTATTTTATGTTTATACATAGCACTTGATGGAAAAATGTTACTTAAGTTTGTAAGGAAAATTCAATTACTTAGCTAAAATCTCTGAGACCATTTTGAAAAAGGCAGTAGAAAATTGAAGTAGCACAAATTGTATGCTTATATCTCAGAAGTGTGACTCTTCAGCTAGGGGAGGACATTCTTAAGACAAAATTGGAGGGTTAAATCTGATGTGTCTGGTAATATTAGGAGGCAGCTAATTGTAGGTGAAGAAGGAAGTATTTTTGTTGGAAAATCATAGCTAGTCTGAGCATGTAACTTAGTTTACATTGAAGATGTTCAAAACAGTCTTTTTCCTTGCTTGGTTTTTTTGGCAGGTAAAACCATGGGAGTTACAAAACGGATATGGAAGACAGAGCAATAAGCTATTTTAAATTTCCTCGAATAGGTCCTGATATACTGTCTCTTAAAAATGTGATGTTTAAAGTATGACGTTACTCCTATGCAAACTTGTGTTAAAAACTGCAGTTCTGCAGTTTCTGAGTGGGAAAAAGAGCTTTATTTAAGAGAGTTTTGTTTCTTTAGAAACCTAGCACATATAGCTGTGGATTAAAAAGGCAAATACTGCAAAAAAATTTGCTCATGAGTGGAACAGCTATGAAATTAAGAAACGGGAAGGGTGATATAGTAATTAATTAAGGGCATTCTGGGTTTTTTTCTGTAAATTTTTGATATTCTGTAAGGTGCTTGTGTTCTATTACTGTAACATTTAGTGGGAATATTATTTGAGTGAATTGTATTGAGTTTTTCAACATTGCCACCTGCTCTTTTTAGGGATGATCCTTTGCAATAGAGAAGAAAAATGTTTGGTAGGGATGGAGCTGGAAGCTTTAGGAAGTGAAAATCTCTTGTATTGCTTAAGACCTAGGAAAGCCTCCATTTTTTTAAGATTCAAGCATGATGCTAATGGGTTGCAAGAAATGGAAGAGTAAGGACTGGATTTGTGTGGGTAATTCTTTTATTATTTCAACATCTTGACTTCTCCTCAGCCAAGAACTGAGGAAGTGCTAATAACTAGAGGGTGACCAAAGAGGGGTTAATCTGACAATTTTCTCTATAATGAGCTGGTAGAAGAGAGAACCAGTGAAAGTCATGTCTAATAGCATGGCCAGGAGCTCTCAGATCAGAGAGCTCAAGGAGCATCTTCTGATGTTATTAGTCATAGACTCCAGCAAAAAGCACTGTGTTGTCTTGGTTGATAGAGAAAGCTGAAGAGGAGTGTCCACAGCATTCTGGAAGGTTGGGTTTGGGTGTAGGGGTAGACAACTCTGTGAAAACATTTTCTGTACTCTCTGAAGAACTACTGATAGCAAACAGGGCCTTACATTTGTGCCATGTAGTCTCAGCTACCAGAATTGTGCTAGAAAGCAGTTCTGCTCTCCTATACACTTTACACTTGCAACATGTCTATCTGAAAACTTTTCCATGTTGAAACCATAGAAGAACTTTCAGAGGTGTGATTTTATTCTTCACCTTAGCCTATTGTTTCCTGCACTTTTAGGAGAGCTTTGAGCATCTCCATCTTTTCTGCTGTGAGTGCCATTATGATTCTGTGTTTGAATTAAATAACTCAAATTCTATATTGCCAAGAGAGTGCATAAAACATGGTGTGCAATGGCAGTCACATCTATTGATCAGATTTATACTTCAATCTAGTATTGAAACATATGCACAGACTGACAGAAGTTCGGGTCCGCGCTCATGCTTTTCCAATATATTGTCCTTGAAATAAGATATCTGAGAGTTGCAGACATCATTTCAGAGTACTGTGGAGACCTGTACATCCTAATTACTTTTGAAGCATTCAACATACCGAGTTCTTAACAACATTCAGTTGCTACTGAATGGAAAAACAAATTACCACATTGCCATATAGATTGCTGTTCTGTTAAGTAATTTTTCACAAATTTTAGTTGAAAATTACTAAATAGCCAAAGTGATCTGCAGTTTAAAAGTGATATGATCATGCTTGATTTGATGCTTCTGTGTTCCTGTTCTTTGTATTTGTGAGATAGCTTTTAATGTTACAGCCTTAAAAATGTTATACCTGGCATTAATGGATTTCTGTTTTATCAGCTTATGAAAATGAAGACCATTTACTTTGGAAACCCGATGTGATCTCAGAAAGTAAAGTTAAAGAATACCTTTTTGAAACCTCCTTAAGAGCAGGAAATGAAAAAATGATTGGCAGAATTCCTGAAGGACTACATACACGGGACAATGAACAAGTAGGTTTTATATCCTGTTTCATTTGTGACACAGCACTTTGTAATTAACAAGTGGTCTCTTTCTCTGCCTTGTATTATAAAGGCACCACTACTCAATTTCTTCATTCCTGAGTTGAATATTATTGGGTCAAGATGTTACTTAAAATTTTGAAGCACATGCTTAAAAATCTTGAGTATTTGAATGTTGGCAGTGTTGTAATCTGTGATGTTTCTGATTTTCATACTGTTGACAAATTCAGCCTTTTTAATAATTGTATATAATGCTTTACATTTTTTTAATTAAATCTTGCCTCAATTTCTGAGTGGTTTTGGTTTTGGTTGTTATTTTTAAATTTTCATCATGTGTAAAGATATATCCTCCTTTTACTTTTTTTTTTACATTAGATATGTTCACTAGAAGACTAGTTTTGGAGGTCTAGATTGGATATTAGAAAATTTTGACTCTTTTTCTAAAGCCTTTTCCTATTTTACAGGCGCTGTATGAACTTCTTAAAAGTAGCCATAATGTTAAAGAAGCAATTGAGAGATACTGCTCAAATGGAAAGGCATCTCAGGGTAAGAGGATACCTGTTTTTTCAGAAAAGTGTGTTTAAAGTCTTGTGCGGAAGATCCTTGAGTAGGAATCAGATTAACAAGCACATCCCTGTCGTGATGACTTTAGCATAAATTAGGTATAATCTGACAGTTGGCCAGTTGGAAGTTCTGCTACAGAAACTTGCAGTTTGTAGAAAGGCTGGGGATTTGCTTTTGACCTTCCCTTCTTTCCTTCACTGCTGATGTAACAAACAGATTGAGGAGAGGGCTAGGGAGAAATGTGACTCTGCTGCCATAAAACAGGTGTCACCCACTATGTAGTACCTCTTTGAGATCGTGATTGATTACAGTCTGATGACACTTGTACCCAAATCAGGAGAACATAGCTGAGTACATAAATAAGCCCCACTCTGTTCCTTGCTGTGCTAACCTTTGTGCTACACCAGCCCTAAGCGTGTTCTGCTGTATAGTTCCATAGGGCATGGAGAGCTTTGCTTGAGTCTGCATTGGGAAATGGGCTTCTATCTTGTTTGTCCCTATTGTTTATTAATCTCTTAAATGAAAACCGGAGTCTGGCATTTAACAAAAATGATTCTTTGTCCTTTATTTCTGCATATGTATCGTGTGAAGCAGAATTGATTATGAGCTCTGCTATAAGTTGATATCCTGGCAAATAGCCCTCTGCTAAGAACTGGATCCAAAGGGAAGTTGAGTGTATGCAGTTTACACACTGTGAGAGACAAGTGTCTAAGTGGTTGAACCCCAGCCGGCAACTTAAGTACCACACAACTGCTCACTCACTCCTTCTGCCCCACCAGTTCCTTTCCTGGTGGAGATGAGAATTAGAGAAAAAAAATAAAACTTTGAGTTGAGCTAAGAACAGTTAAATAATTGAAATAAAAAGAGAATGTAGTAAGAATACTACTGATACTGATGACAATAATAATTGTAATGAAAGGGAAAGAGAGAAGACTAAAACCTCAGGAAGGTGAGTGATGCAGTGACACAGTTGCCCAGCCCGTCCCCCAACAGCGATTACCCCCTGCCAGCCAGCTCCCCCCAGTTCACACCCCGACCATGTCAGTCTGTGTATGGAACATCCCTTTAAGCCAGGTCAGGTCAGCTCTCCTGGCCATGCTGCCTCAGCCCCTTGTGCATCTGAGCTCTGCAGAGCACGAGACACTGAAATGTCCTTAATTGCACAGTTTGGCACCAACTAAAATATCAGTGTGTTATCAGTATTATTCGTACATGGGATCCAAAACACAGCACTGTATCAGTTACTGGAAAGAAAATTATCTTAGCCAAAACCAGGACACTAAGGTCAAGCTGAAGGGGAGAACAAGGACTATTAGAAGAATGCTTTAAAAACCTCATGTACAAGAAGAGATTGTGTAGAGCTTAGAGTATCAGCTGCAGGGCTGTATTGTAACTCCAGTACTTCTCTGGAACTGATGTTCCTGTTTCAGGATTGAAAAATACCTCTGTCCATTTGTGGCTTAGAGGCCAAAATTCCATCCTAAGGACTAGTACTAGTACATCCTACCCATACCTCATCCCCAGGTTCAAACAGACTTCTTATACCCTCATTAAAATGGTACGGGTTAGATGGAGGAGTAAGGCCTAGTAGATGACGGAGAGGCCGTGGATGTTACCCACCTGGATTTCAGTAAAGCCTTTGACACCATTTTCCACAGCATTCTCCTGCAGAAGCTGAGAGCCCATGGCTTGAACAGAAGCACTCTTCGCTGGGGTAAAGCTGCCTGGATGGCTGAGCCCAGAGAGTGGTGGTGAATGGAATTACATCCAGCTGGTGCTGGTCATGGTTGGGGTTCCCCAGAGCTCAGTACTGGGGGCAGTTCTGTTTAATATCTTAGTCAATGATCTGGATCAAGTGCACTCTCAGTCGGTTTGCAGGCAAAACCAAGTTGGGTGGGGGTGTTGATCTGCTGGAAGGTAGGGAGGTTCTGCAGAGGGATATGGACAGGCTGAGGCCTGTGTGAGGTTCAACAAGGCCAAGTGCAGGGTCGCAAAAAACGCCAGGCAGCTCCACAGGCTGGGACAGAGTGTCTGGAAAGCTGCACAGTGGAAAAGGACCTGGGGGTGCTGGTGACAGCAGCTGAACATGAGCCAGGGAGTGCCCAGATGGCCAAGAAGGCCAATGGCATCCTGGCCTGGATCAGCAATGGTGTGGCCAGCAGGGCCAGGGCAGGGATTGTCCCCCTGTACTGGGCACTGGTGAGGCCACACCTCAAGTGCTGTGTCCAGCACTGGGCCCCTCAGTGCAGGAAAAACATTGAAGGGCTGGAGTGAGTCCAGAGAAGGGCAATGGAGCTGGGGAAGGGTCTGGAGCACAAGTCCTGTGAGGAGCAGCTGAGGGAGCTGGGGGTGTTTAGTCTGGAGAAAAGGAGGCTCAGAGGTGAGCTTATCACTCTCTACAGCTGCTTGAAAGGAGGCTGTGGCCAGGTGGGGGTTGGCCTCCCCTCCTAGGCAACTAGCGACAGAACAAGAGGAAATGGCCTCAAGCTGCACCAGTGGATGTTTATATTAGATACTACAAAGAACTTCATGAGAAAAAGATTGTTAAACATTGGAATGGATTTTTCAGGAAGGTAGTGGAATCGCCATCCCTGGGGGTGTTCAAGAAACAGCTGGATATAAGGCACTTAGTGCTGTGGTCTAGTTGACATGGTGGTGTTTGATCAAAAGATTGGGCTTCATGATCTTGGAGATCTTTTCCAGCCTTAATGATTCTGTGATTCTATAATGTTGTCAGTGTCTTGTCTCTTAGAGTAGCCATTATGCTATGATCTACTCTACCCACTGAAACTCACTACCGTTCTCAGTATGAAAATCAAAAATACACCACTCCCAGGCGAGTTTCTTAACAGTGAGACTTTACATAGGGATATTTCCTCCTCTTCAAAGGTTGAGAACTCTGTAGTAAGGAATGCAAAATTAATGGGGCTGAGAAAAAAAAAAATCAGCTGTGCAGTGGAGTGATTATCACTTTCATCTGGGAGCAAAAGGATCTTGTTTTCAGTGTCTGCTTACAGAGATACTCTGAAATGCATGACTGAGTTTTCCCCCACTGGCTTTAAATGTTGGTTGAGTGGAAACCTTTTGGACCATTATGAATGTAAGATACCTGAAAAAATTATATATATATATATATATGTACCCAAAGCTACAATCAAGACAAGAAAGTAAGAAGAGTCTTGAATGATTTTTGTGTTGTTTGTGAAACCAAAATCCAGTTCTAGAAAATGCAGGTTTAATCACTAAAAAAAAAAAGATAAAAAAGAAATTGGCAGTTTCTCCGTAAGAGACCTGAAGGGCTTATAAGAGATCTGTGGCTCTTTAGGATCAGGTGGTTATTTGTTTTTTTTCTGGATTCCCTGATATCCCTTATTTTTCAAAAGCCTGGATCATGTTTAGTCCCAGTCAGTTTGTGCTGTATGGCTACCTGAGCTAGGCTTAGTGCTGAGGCACTCCTCTGTGGTTCATTATGCCTCTTCCAGGAGTCCACTACCTCCCCAGGGGGTTTATGAGATCAGGCCAAGTGTTGTATGTTCTGGGGAGTCTGTCTGGTGCTGCATCCATTGGCTGGCTGTGTCTGGTTGGAATTGCCCTGCTGATGAGGGTTCATCCCACCCTGTTTCTCAGCTGTGATTTACAGTGCCACTCGCCAAGGCTGGCTTTCAGACTAGCAGTTGGCTCCACGGCCTGGACTCCCAAGAGCCTGAGAGGGTCTGGACTAGCAGTGTTCCTCTGGCTTGCACAGCAGAGCTGAGCTCTGTCACACCTTCTTGTCTGTGATGCTCACTCAGTCAGAACAGGCCCATCCGTCAAAACAGGATTTTCCTTCTCTCTTCTTTCCAGCAATCACTGTTCTTTGTATCCTGTGTAACCAGAAATATTGAGAAAAATTATCACACCAGCTCAGTGATGTTATCAAATACTATTTTTTGATGACAAACTTACTAAGAAAAATAAACCTTTTAAATATCCTTTGCCTTCAAGGATGAAAGAGTTCAGAAATCAAACTCTTCTAGATGATTCGTTGTAAAGAAGAATGTTAGATTTCAGGTAGGATAGCTTCTCAGTAGGGGAAATAATCTGGATCTAAATAAATGAATTACTGGTTTTTTTAGAATGCATTTGGATATTTATCCATTAAGAAAAAAAAATTACTTTGTAAAAGGTTAGTGAGTGAAATCACGTTTCTCATGCTACTTTTATAATTGTCTAGAAGAGATGACAGCATGGACAGAAGAAGAATGCAGAAGCTTTGAAAATGCACTTCTGATGTATGGAAAAGACTTTCATCTCATACAGAAAAACAAGGTTAGTATTTTACAGTTAAATGGAAGAGCTGGTAAATTTTATGGTACTGAAACTATGTGAAAACAATCTGTCAGAAGCCATACAGAAAAGGGGAAATAAGAACCATATTAAAATAAATTTCACATTTTGGAACTAATTTTACCTTTCCTTGCACTAATGTTTCCAAATGTCATTGAAAATATTAGGCATTGCAAGATGAGTCAATAAATTATCTCTGAAAACAACTTATGTTTACATTACTTCTATTTATGCATGTTCATTACAATTCAAAATTGTGCCTTTCCTAGAAGTGAACAGTATTTCTGTACCATAGGTGTAGGAGGGGAGAATGCATCTTTGCCTAATTTATTTTGTCACCAGGAAGGTGCAAGTTTACAGAATCATGGTGAGCTCTGTGTTCTCATAAAATGTAGTCATCCATAATATCCTCTTTTCAGAGTCAAAAAGGAGTTCTAATCTTGGTCTGAATTGCTTCTGATTGACTCCTCTGTGCCTGAAGAATAGGACATTTTTTTACTTTTTGTTATCAAAAAGCAACAGTTGACAATATCAGTGTTTCCAAATTTCCTGTATACCTCCTCTATGCTTTAAATAGTACATTAAAGGGTTTTTTTTCTTCAGGAGTCTGGTGTTTTTAACTGTATTTCAGGTAAACTTTATAGGGTTGTTGTTGCTGTTCAACATCAGTCTGCTGGTCTTGCCCAGTATCTGGTTTAACCCATCCTAAATAATTGGGTGGTTTAGATTTTAAATAGACTTTACAAATTAACATTAACACATCAGAGATTAAAAATATATTTTTCAACATGGAACAAAACACGTATTGATGTGTCTGTCACTATGGACCAGAATTTGTCTAAGAAATCTCCTGGGTTTTTTCCCCAGGTAAAAGGCCAGAAAGTTTAGGGGATGTTCTGTGATCCAGCATAAGGTGATGTCACTTGTATACAGCAAGTATCCGCTAGACAAGATTTAATGTGTGGAGGAGCTTAACAAGATGTGTTTCCTTATCACTGCACTGCAAAGCTTTGTTAACTGGGGTTATACATTAGCATTTGGGCATCTGGTAATTTCCTCCCCTAGTCTGTGCCTAATCTAGCAAGGTTTACTACTGCACCCAAGGCGTTTTGGATTCACCACTGATGTTTCTGTGTGTTTGAGAAAACTCAAATATATTTTACTCCCAGACTGTATTGGATAAAGTTGTATGTTATAGTTGTAAAACTGGAACTGTGGGTGCTGTGATGATGATGTGAAACGTTTCTGCATCAAAAAGTGGATATAAGTAGAAGTAATAACTTTTTCTCCAAGAATCTGACTTCACATAGCAACCTTCATTTTGGGGAGAGACAAACGGTTAACATAGATCAAAACGAGTCTTTTGAGTCCCTTATACCTTCTCAACAGGACTGCAGTTTTATTTTGTTTAAGCATTTACTGTTGTGATTTCACAACTCTCTGTTGCCAAAGCCTCCACAGTTCTGGGCTTTCCCCAAAGGAATACATAGCCAGAGTCTTTTGTGTTTCACTTCTCTTAGGTCATTAATTTGTTCAGCTTTTTCAATCCTAAGAGAGGGTATATCTTACAGTTTAAAAAATGTTTTTATATATAAAGTACTTCAGATGTAGCTAGACTTTCAATCTAGTTTTTTAAAAAAATCTAATAATGCGTAGAGTAGAACAAATGTAATACTTGAAACTGTAGGTCTGTTTGAAATCTGCAAAGATTTGTTCCAGAACAATAAAAACTAACAATATTGCAAGAATGGGAGTTGGGAAGACAACAAAACCTAAGTCTTTGAATTGATCGTGTAAATTCTTCTTGTTGCCCTTTAGGTAAGAACCAGAACGGTTGCTGAGTGTGTGGCTTTCTACTACATGTGGAAAAAGTCAGAACGTTATGATTACTTTGCTCAGCAAACAAGATTTGGAAAGAAGAGATATAACCATCATCCAGGAGTTACGTAAGTAAAATGTTCTTGGAATGCGTTTTCTGTTGCAAATCATAAATGTAGAAGACTTCCCCCCCACCCCACTTCTGTCATTGCAGTGTAAAGCTTCAGTGGCTATGGCAACTGAAATTAAATCTGTCATCATTTATAGGTCTTGTTTTCCAGTTGTATAATACATGGTGGATGCAATATTCTTTTAGGGACTACATGGATCGTTTGGTAGATGAAGCAGAATCCCTTGGTGGAGCAGTGCATTCTTCAGCCTTAATATCTAATAGTCGAACAGAAACCATTCCTGATCAACAGCTAAGCATTCTGAACTCTATCACTGCCAATGAGTTGACAGGTAAATCAAGAAAAAAAAATATCTTGGTTGGAACTACACAAACAACTTTTTCATTTGCATTTGTGTTCATCTGTTTTCCAGCACTGACAAACAGTGTAGCTACAGTTTGCCACACCTCAGACGTGAACTGCCTGGATGATGCCTTCCCTCCCATGGACAGCTTACCCCGAGCACCAGTTAATCATGTGCCTGTTGGAACAGAAGAATTGCTTAACTTGCCTAGCAATGGTGAAAATGATTGTTTTAATTTATTTGAGACTGGCTTTTATCATTCAGAGCTAAACCAAATGAACATGTGCAGTGAGGAGGCAGAAACACCTGCAAAGAGATTGAAAAGGGGAATTGCTGTCCCAGAATCTTTCATGAATGATGTCTCTGTAAATAACCTTGGTGTGGACTTCGAGAACCACACACACCACATTACCAGTGCCAAAATGGCTGTTTCAGTGGCTGACTTCAGCAGTCTATCTGCAAATGAGACAAATGGTTTTATCAATACCCACGCTCTGCACCAACATGCTGCCCTTCACTCAGAATGACTGTGGAAAATAAACAAACAGTGGGTACTTTATGCAGTAGTAGTAAACTTGATGGGAGCTATCAGGTTTGCTTAGTCTTTCACTGGAAGTTTGAACTTTATGACATCAGTGATGTCTTTGTATGTATAGAACTATATCTTGATTTATCAAGAGTAATTTCTTTTTTCAGTCCATAAATGTGGAAATGTCATAGGATGTGTGGCAGAGTTTGGGACTAAGAGAACTCTGTGGTGCAGCTTTAAGCTCTGCTTCAGTTTTTTTTCTAAAGCCTGTAGACGGAGGCCACCGTTTCAAAACCAGCACAGAAGTTCTAAACGGATTGGAGTGGCTTTTTTAGTCTAAGTTACGTTTGCCGTAATGGATGCAGTGGAATAACAATGTTTACAGGTACCGATCCTGATCCCTGCTCAATGTAGCATTTTTTTTCCCCCCCCATATAAAGGCAGGGATGGGTTTCTTTACTTTAAACTGCACAAACATACAAGGATGTTTTTTAAATGAAACCTTCTCTCATGCGATACTAAACTAGAGCACTTCAGTTTACAAAACAGCAAATTCATGTTGGTGGAAGCTAGCACAAGGGACTTAGGTAAAGTGGAGATCTACACTTGAATGCTGTTGCAAAATTAAAGGTCATGGCTACCTTACACAGAAGTAATCATGCTGCCATAGATGTCTGTGTACTTTAAACTTACTGGCTTAAACAGATGAATTTTAGGCTATATCGTATTTGGATGGGGTTTGTCCACAACTTTGAAGACTAATGCAATCGTGTACCTTAACTGTCCTAAGGCAGCTGATGTATAAAGCTACAGTCTGCACAGCTTAGGATTTACCACTAAACAGTGTACATTTGGAAGACATCTTAAGTTGTTTGGAGCACTGCAGTTCTAAGTTTTGAGGGACTGTCTAGTTTATATAGTAATAGTAGAACCTTGAAGTACATGCTTGAAAGTTTTTGTTTAGTGTGGATTGCATTTATTTGTTTTGGCAAGTTATTGGCTTCAAAATGGCACTTCACTTCCTTGGTTAAATAGGAAAGGATGAGTAAAAATACATCCCATAAAAGCAACTATTTAACTTCATTACTTTTTTATTTTTATTTTGAACCTTGAGTGCAATTTAGCCATCCAGGAAGTTTGTCTTGCAAACATTTGTTCCAATTGCTGCAAGAAGCAAGCGTAGTATTGGCTTGTAACATGTTGTAGCATACAACTTGCAGGGTGTTCTCATGAAAGCGTGAACCTCACTTCAGTAGGATTACCCCTTTCCCTTCATAGTTTCTCTTTGCACTGTTTGTATTACAAATTTAATTGCCACTAATTTGTTTTCATTATTCAAGCAATTAAGTTTGCATTGTTGATATTTGTAATAGTTGCTTCAAGGTTATGCTGAGGAATTAGAAAGTAGTGATTTTAGTATTTGAAAGGGAAGAGGGTATTTATTATGCATACTGTGAACTGCATTGACATCCCGAGTTTCAGATGCAGCATATGGAGTTTTCTTTACAGCATTGTAATGAAGATTGCTTTGAAGTGTTTATGCAATAGCACATTTACCATATTAAAAACAAATTAGTTTGGCACAGTGGACAAAAGTAGATATAATTTTTAATCAGTTCTTAACTTAAACATCTGGAATATTTAACTTTAGTAAGTACACAGTAAATAACGGGTAGCCTTGGCCCTGTGTTGTACTCTTGACATTTTTAGCCAAGTTCTCTACTTCTTCCTGCTGTGTTTTGTGCTGAACTTCGTACCTTGTTTCTTTTGTTTATGAATCAACCCATTTTAAGTAATTTTGTAGAATTCTGGCCATAATCTTCCATTGTTATACATTCAAGTTTATCTATGAATTTACAGTGAGTGGCTGGTCTGTATAAAAAAATCATACAAATATGACTGAATGCTTATACCAGTTGCACTTAAATGAACATGCCCATTTTCATTAGCTGATGCAGTAATATACTCAGTTTATCTATGCATTGCTGGGCTCTTAATGTAGGCAGAGACTTGTCTAAGGTTTGGGTTGTCAGCAAGATGAATGGACACTTTAGTTATTTAATAAAGACTTT
Organism: Orthonyx spaldingii; assembly: GCA_013397795.1. Lineage (NCBI taxonomy): Eukaryota > Metazoa > Chordata > Aves > Passeriformes > Orthonychidae > Orthonyx > Orthonyx spaldingii. The sequence goes on along the minus strand of VZTJ01005393.1, from coordinate 765,517 downwards.
GACCAAAATTCAGAAAATGATATGAGAGAAAAATAATTTCCGGGTAGTCTAATATAAATGCTGATCTTATTTAGCCTGTTGGCTAGCTAGCTGGTATAGTTTACTTTTAATTCCTTGTTAAATGAGGCAATAATTTGCAAGACTTCGTAAATATGTAAATTCTTCATATCTTTTTAGATATCTCTTTCAATATTTTCTGACTACTTCTGTGTATAGTAACATTTTTGTGCATGCTTGATGTGACATTCATAAATTTGTACCACTGACTTTATCCATGTAAAATAGCTATTTATTGAACTTCTCTTTTAAAAGCTGGACTTACTTTTCTTTCCTCTTAGTTTAAACATTTAAATGGAGAACTTGTTACTGTTTATTAAAAGAATTGTGTTGAAAGTCATCATAGAGATAACTGAATTGCAACCATATGAAGAAATTACAATGCCTTGGCTATTACATTGTGAAGCACAATTCTTGTAACAAACTGTGATGAATTCTTTGTCCTTTGCCACATGTTTTCTTCATACAAACAAACCAAAAAATCCATAATGGGCAATTGCAGTGTTGGTAAATGTATCCTTTTTATGTACAGGGAATCTCAAGAGGGTAGCAGATTCATTTAGAAGTGTAACTGGTGCTGTGATTATAGCAATACCACAGTTGGTCACACGTCATCTTCCCATACTAGGTTCTTAAGTGTTTAGTCTTCCTCTTGCAATGGTCAAACTGCTGAATTTACTTGAAGGATGTACAATACTGTTTGAAGAATATGAAATTGTGTATAATTAGGTCAATGAATTGTGCAATTGAAACTGAGAGTCAAAAATATAGGAAAACTTCAGTTCAAGTAGGACACAGTGATACTACTTAATTTAACCAAAGTCTCTAATGAGTATTTCAACTTTGAATGTAAACTAATGGATGAACTGACCAACAGGGACACTATTTGCCCACCATTACAAGCACATTGTCTACAGACAGGGAAATTAAATACAGTAATTTGTAAGATAATGACAAGGTTACTATTTTTATTATTCCTATTTTTCATTGAAAGAAGGAGGAAGATGCTATCAATTGTACAATAAAGTAGGAACGGTTATAGTCTTCCTAATAAAACAGAGATTCCAGTTATTCTCAGTTCAAAGTAACTACCCTGTGCATAACAACAAATCAAGTGACAATCGGAACATGTTTTAGTATCAGATGTTCAAGAGGAAGTCGCTGTTGTTGCATTGGTTTTAATATTTGTATATAAACACTGATTTTTTTGAGCATTATTTTGTATTTGTTGTACTTTAATACCTGGTGTACAGTTCCAGAAATAAATGTCTGGAAACCTTTCTTTACTTGTAAAGCTCTTCGTGCATCTGCACTGTGTTTGCTACTTCCTTTCCAGAGATACTCAGCAGCAACTCTGAATGCACTTGGAAGAACTCTGGGTACCACCAAAGAACATGCTAACCACCCACCAAGGGAAAAATGCAGCAGGCAGTGATGAAGGTAGCTCTTGAGTAATGGTTTCCCTCAGACTTTTGAAACTTTATGGCTAAAGTGTAGCAAATCACAGATGGGACTTAAATGTAGCTTCAAAGTTACACATTGCAGCAGTGTCACCCAGTGTTCAGACTACACCATAAACTGTGGGGAACACATGCCTGTTTTCTGGGGGAAGAAAACTCACCCAAATTCATAAATCCATGTCAAGCTAGATTACAGCTGTGAATACAAAAATTTTACTTGGCTTAGCCCTTAATGTTGAATTTAAACAATTTGAAATGCTTTTTGCCTTGATTCTCCTGTCCCTCAAGACAACAAGCACTAATTTTGGACCCTGAAAAGCTGTAACAGCTTACATACCAATTCTGTCAAATGTCAGATGGAGTTAGTGTAGTTCTTTCCTAGAGCCAGCATGCTTGTTTTTACAGTGGCTGGCACAGTAAATCTTCAGGTAAAGAAATTATTATTTTTTTAATTAGGAGTGCAAGCTGATATAATTCTGAGAAGCAAAAGCTGTAATTTACCAAGTAATGAGCTTTGCTTCTCCTGATGAAGAGATACAAGGGTGTCTTTCTAATGATGGTCAGTATAATCGGCAAAACAAAATACTTGTCCAAAACACTTCAGTTGCAAGTGTCACCTCTCTTTTTTTTCAGTTGTTTAGCATAAGGATCGATGTTAGAATAAATTATAATGACTGACCCCATCTAGTCCTTGTTTTGATGCAACTAATTGTTAGACTTGCAGTGCTGGAGTCTGAAAAATGGTTGTAGTTTAGTATATGTGTATTTAATGTAAAGTTCTCCCATCAACTCAGTTACTTAACTTACATTTCATTTAGGTGTACACTTCCATTTAGAAACGTTAGTTTCTGCCACTAAAAGGATAAGATGAAGTCCTTACGGTGCTTAGGCAACAAATAGCCCAGTCATAGAATCATAGAATATGCTGAGTTGGAAGGGACCCATCAGGATCATCAAAGTCCAGCTCTGGCCCTGCACACACTACTCCAGGAGCCACACCAAGGGCCTGAGAGCATTGTCCGAACACTTCTTGAACTCTGTCAGGCTTGGTGCTGTGACCACTTCCCTGGGGAGCTGTTCCAGTGCCCAACCACCCTCTGGGGGAAGAACTTTTTCCTAATATCCAACCTAAACCTCCCCTGACACAACTTCAGGCCTTTCTCTTGGGTCCTGTCACTGGTCACAGAGAAGAGATCAGTGCCTGCTCATTTGCTTGCTCTTCTGGGGATGTTGAAGAGCTCAGTGAGGTCTCCCCTCAGTGTCCTCCAGGCTGAAGAGACCAAATGACCTCAGCTGCTCATACAGCTTCCCCTCTTGACCCTTCAACACCCTCATGGCCCTCCTCTGTATTTTCTCTAGTAGTTTAATGTTATTCTTACATTGTGGCACCAAAACTGCCCCCAGCACTGGAGGTGAGGCTGCCCCAGTGCAGAGCAGAGTGGGACAATTCCCTCCCTTGTCCGGCTGGCGAGGCTGTGCCTGACGCCCCCCAGGACACGCTTGGCCCTCCTGGCTGCCAGGGCACTGCTGGCTCGTGTTCAACTTGCCACTGACCAGGAGCCCCAGGGCCCTTTCCATGGCACTGCTCTCCAGCCTCTCATTCCCTATCCTGTCTGGGGTTGCCAACATCCATGGTTGCCACATTCACATCCCAGCTTCAGAATTTGGCACTTTCCTTTGCTAAACTTCATATGGTTGGTGATTGTCCATCCCTCTAACTTCTTGGGGTCTCTCTGCCCTCAAGGGAGTCAATAGCTCCTCCAAATTTAATGCAATCAGCAAACTTAGCATTCCTTTTTGTCCTTTGTCTAAGTCTTATATTAAGATGTCAAAGCACACAGGGCCAAGGATGGAGCCCTGCAGAACCCCACTAGTGATAGGTCCCCAGTCTGATGTCACTCCATTCACTGTAACCTATTGCGCCCAACCCGTGAGCCAGTTCTCACCCATCCCATGATATGTTTGTCCAGCTGTGAGCTGGACATTTTGTCCAAAAGGATCCTGTGAAAGACAGTAATGAAAGCTTTACTGAAATCCAAAAAGATCACATCAACTGGCTTGCCTTGATCAACTGTGTGTGCAACCTTGTCAAAAAAGAAATCAGGTCCAACAAGCAGGACTTTTCCTGTCATGAGGCCATGCTGGCTGTGACGTGACTGCATTGTCCTCCAGCAGTTTTTCAATACTTCCCAGAATAATCTTTTCCATTATTTTACTGAGCACTGAAGTGAGAGTGACAGAACTGTAGTTTCTGGGTACACAGAATCACCAGGTTGGAAAAGACCTTCAAGATCATCAAGTCCAACCTGTGCCCCAACACCTCAACTAAACTAAACCATGCCACTGAGTGCCACGTCCAATCTCTTTTTAAACACATCCAGGGATGGTGACTACACCACATCCCCAGGCAGACCATTCCAATATTTTATCACTCTTTCTGTAAAAAACTTTTTCCTACTATCCAACCTGTACTTTCCCTGATGCAGCTTAAGACTGTGTCCTCTTGTTCTGTCAGTTGCTGCCTGGAAAAAAGACCAAACTCCACTTGACTACAACCACCTTTCAAGAAGTTGTAGAGAGCGATAAGGTCACCTCTGAGTCTAGATTTGTAGGGATCCAGCTGGAGCAGCAGGGCCCACACAAGCTCAGAATCAGCTGGGAGATGATCATTCTCACAGTCACAGTCCTCCAGCTCAGGGCAGTAAGACCACCTTGGTCCGTCATCCTATCAATATTATTCCTTGTTATTGGAAGAATCAAGGAAATCACTACCTGTTCTCCTGATCCTTGGGATTTCCAATTGTCCCAAAGCCCTGGAGGCTCTTTTGATGGCCCTCAGACTTCTCTTTGGTTTTTTGTCTCTGCCAGTTTGAACAACCAATAGCAGATGGTAATCAAATGGCCTCACTAGACTAGAGAGCTTTCCAATAACATTACTTATCTGAGTCCCAGGGAGCCAGCAGACTTCCCTGTGGGTTGGGTTCGATCTGCATATTGAGCCCTCCGTTCTCCTTAGAAGGGAGTCTCCTATTAAAATGACCCTTCTTTTTCTCTTGAAAGAGGTGGTCGTGATGTGGGGTACAGGTGGTGGTGTTTTGTGAGACCCCACTATCCCAGGAGGATCTTCACTCACCTCATCTGTTGTCTGGAGCTCTAGTTCCAGGGCCTCATACCTGTTGTAAAAGGTGCCAGTCCTAATTGCTTTCAGGAGGAGGAGGAACCTTCCCCTGGTACATGGAGTGACCTGCTTCCAGCCTTCATCTTCAACAGGCCCTTGACTACCTACCTTGCAGGGTTCAGAGTCCATTAGCTTCTCCACTACCATGGAGGTTTGAGACTCCTGAGAGTCTTGAGACTGTAGCATCTCTGTAAATAACTAGTCAATCTCTTACTCATTCCCTCAAATACTACGTAACCTGTTCACTCCTTCCTCTGCTCCTTCACCTGGTGACACAGTTCCTCAACCACAGCACACCTTCTGCAAAAGAACTGCTTGTTGGCCCAGACTCATGGAGAGGCATCACACACTTCTGGCAGTCTGTGACCTGGACAGCTACATCTGTNGAGGTTTGAGACTCCTGAGAGTCTTGAGACTGTAGCATCTCTGTAAATAACTGGTCAATCTCTTACTCATTCACTCAAATACTACGTAACCTGTTCACTCCTTCCTCTGCTCCTTCACCTGGTGACACAGTTCCTCAACCACAGCACACCTTCTGCAAAAGAACTGCTTGTTGGCCCAGACTCATGGAGAGGCATCACACACTTCTGGCAGTCTGTGACCTGGACAGCTACATCTGTCATCAGCAGGTCTGGCTGGCTGGAGGCCTCTGACATGAGTGTGTCGGTGACTCCAGCAGCTGCAGGGGAATGAGCTCCATGGTGTGGTAGCACCACAACTGAAGCTTATGCTAGTATTAGCTTATGCTAGTAAAACTAGGGCTGAAGGGATCTTTTCATGCTCTTCTCCACCAGATATCGAGTCTATTTACCTGCCTCTATTGGCTCCCTCCAGATGGTTGAAGGAGCCCTTCCTGGTCATCCTGCTCTGCCATGTGCCTGTTCACTGCACTCTGGATCACTAATGCTCCTTAGAGCAGATCAAATCTGCTGCACCGCTCCTGGCAAAGTGGCTGACTGGCTGCTGAGGGCTTCCGGGTCCAGACAGGGCTTGGGGCTGCTGCTCAAGTGTTTCTGAGCTCGGGAATCCCATGTGCAGCGTGGTTTAACCCTCACTCCCAAACCTACCCAAAGAGTCACTGCTGCTGCCTCACTGACGGACTTGTCTTGTCCTCAAGTTGCAAGGCAGCAAACACTACAAGCATAAACCTTGGCCATCAGTTTGATAAAACACTTCCTACCAGTTCTTGGATTTCTCTTTCCTCTCTGTAGGGGAAAGTAATTTAGAGGTCCCAGTAAGTCTTGTCCCTCTGGTAGGGGAGGAGGCCAGAATGCCCCAGCAGAAATGTGCTTTCCTGCTGCCGTCACCGTGCCAAGCCATGGGCCTGCTCTTTCCCTGCAGCTCAGCTGCGTATTCCCACCTGCTCCTTTGCCATGGCTGGCACACATCTGCCTGCTGTACCGACAGGCCCAACACACCCCACTAAGGTGGCACAACACCATCCCTCCCATCCCTCTTGCTGCAGCTCCTGATGTGTTTTCCTGTGCCGCCAGGTGAGCTCCAGAACTGGCACGGAGGAGTATACAGCGAGGAGCAGAGCAGCCTGGCAGGCAGTGAGACGTCGACCAAGCACAGCTTCATCTCTATGTGCAAAATAGAATTGTTTGAAAACACAGCTTTGTAAGACCCAGGGAGTCAAACCAGCAACTCTGGCACCACCTGTGGGCTTCCCTCTCTGGCACTTCTAGGAGCTGTTTCAGCTCACTGCAATAGGAGAGAACAAAACGGGAGAGAAAACCTGGGGTTTGTGGTGGTGGTGTTACCATGTTCAGCAAGTCAGATCAGTTCATGCGAGGGTCTGATGAGCAGTGGCCAGGAATGGCGGCGTAAGAGCAAGGGAAAAGGGAAAATCAGCAGCACACACACACCTTTCCTGCTCTCCTCCTTCCAGAGTGCCATGGGAGCTGCCTGGGGAACCACAGTCCCTACACCAGTAATACTGCATGAGCCCTTGACATCCAGCTTCCTCCACAGATCACAAGGTCCCAATAGCCTCCCAGAGAGCCGGGGAGAAGGGTCAGCTCAGGAGAGCAGGGATCCTCAGTCATGGAGGATGACCAACCTCTTCAGCAGAGTGGTGATCACTGATCCCTTACCATGCACTGAAGACACAACGAATGTCACTAGAAGTCACCCTGAGCATCACCACAAAACTCACACAACCCATGCTGAGCCAGATGCCACCATCTCAGAGCTCTGCTAGTTTACTCCTGCTGAAAGTAGACAGCCTCTTCTGGCAGTGAAGAGTTTCCAAATGACTGTGACAGGCAAGGTTCAGGCTTAGAAGCAGACCAAGCAATGCAGACACCAAAAAGCTTTGCATTCTGAAAAGGAGACAATACCTCAGCAGCCAAGCAGGGCACCCTGGCTGCCCCAACCACTGCCCAGTTCATAACTACACCATTTCCCAGCTCCTGCTCTCCCATGGGCTTATGCCAACCACAAATACATTGGGAGGCTTGCTTGGACTTTTGCAGTAAATACTGGTTTCATCTTTCTGAAGGCAGTTTGCAGACTGCAGCAAAATTAATGTGGGAATAGCTGGCCCTGTTCATACCAGCAAGTCATTAAAAAATACACAGCACCGTTGTTCGGCACCTTGCCTTGTTCGGCATTGTGTCCTCCAGCTACACTGCAACACCAAGCCCGCTTGCAGAATAAAAGCAATGAAAGTTGCCACATGCCAGGAAACCTTCAATGGAACACTGAAACCAGGACTGGACAAGGCTTCAAGGCACACGAGTGTTTCCTCCTAAGACGGGACAGGCAAAGCTACAGCCAGCGGCTCACAATGGCCTCAAGATGACAGTGACCCTAACCCAGTGCAAGCACAGCTGGGGGGTCCATCAGCATGGCTCCACAATGGGCTTCGTACAAAACCTGGAAAACTGCCTGCACTGCTGTATTTTTCAAAAGCAAGCTGATACCGAAGGGGTCAAATTCAAGAAAACCAGAACAAAAACCTAGTAACTACTGTGAACTGTGAAGATTAGCATTATATATTATTACATATTTCAAGAAGAAAGTAATTTTATGAGCTGTGTCCATTCTAAGTACAGGAAATTAAATGGAAAAATACTATGACAGTCCCAATTACGGACAACTGTGCAATCTAGTAGATTAAATGACAGAACTTAGGTTTTAATTTTATGAGCTACCTTATGGACGGCGGAACACCAATATGCAGAAATATCAACAACAGCAGACAGGTGAGAACCTAATGATGTAAATGGTTAAACCTTCACCTGTGCATCGAACGCAGACTATTTTCAGAGAAACTGAAGCTTACAGCTTGCCCTCTGAATGATAAAACTACAACTCTCCCTTACACAAAAATGATGATGACGCTTGAAGTACAGGCACCGCATATATTTTATTGACACAGATTTCTTCAGTCTTGAATATATTAATTCAGCTGACAACAGTGTAGTAATTTGAAAAAAGTTCTTCTCCTTGGTTGATGTCTCTGAGAGTGACAAGAACTACACACCTCAGGTGGCTGTAAAAGAAGAAGCAAAACATGTGAAAATGAACAGTTGTATTTTCCTCTGAATTGTTTTTAATTCTTCATTTCAAGAAGCTAAACTAGTGGCCTTGTCTTGATTAGTTTTGTGAGTAATATGCATAATACAGGGCAGGGAACAAACATGGAAAAAACCACTGAAATACAGACAGCAAATATAAGTAAAACCAATATGATTACTAAAAAACCACAGCCTATGTGGGTATGCAAAAATTGGTTCCACTCAATTGTTTCACACAATTATTCAGAGATTAAAAGAATTATTCAAGACTGCAAGAGACATATACTGAGACAGGAGGAGAAGCTACAGCAGAGTTCCTGCAGCAAAAGCCACTCGAGTGGACAGCCCTGCCTGCAGCATCTCTCCTGAGGCCCAGCACGGCCCAGGCAGGCAGCTCTGAGCTGCACCAGAGACCTGCTGCCCTCTGCAGCGATGGGTCAGTTACCCACAGACTCCCAGCTGAAACCAGGGGCTGGTAGGCAGTATTCACAGAGATATGGAGAAACCCAACCCTCTAAACTTCCTTTCAGTAAATGACCATGCCCTAAAGCTGAAGTATCTGTTCTAGGAAGGAGAGCACATGCTTCCGATACTGATGAACTGGGAAGTGGAAAAATGGCATCATCAACCCAAGTCTCCACTACTAAAAATTTAGTGTGAAGCCATTTTGAAACATACTTAACAACTTGGTAAACAAGTCCTAAGAACTCTTTCTTAAGACACAAAAAGATTTAGAAACCAGATTATCTATGATGTCAGCATTGTATACATCAGTACTGAAACAAGCACCTGGAAGCAGATGGGATCTTTTGTCTAGTGGCCATGCACTGGGAGAAATGATGACTGGAAGACTGTATTTTCTCACACAGACTTTAAGGAAGAGAAAAAATTCCCCCTTCCGGAAGCGATCCCATAGCTTACGTGCTTTCAAGTACAGCATCCAGGATTCCTGAGAATTTAATCCTACTGCTTGTTTTATTAGCATTTAATTATCTGCAGATTCCAAGTGCATCTTTACCCTTACTCAACAAACTCTAAGTTTAATCAGAAAAGCCATTTTTCCAATGTGTACCATAACTTTCTCCAATAAAATTTCGCAGTATTTAAATAACTTCAGAATTACATTAAAAGTTCAGACGAACTGCTCTAAAATTCTTATACATCTTTGAAATGAGGAGAAAGATTTCCAAGTGTTTTAATTTATGAAAAAAGGTAGACTTTCAGGTCATAACCAGGATGCTGTAATTTTACTAACTGTACTGTAAGTCCATGCCTTTATATTGCATAGGACTTCACTTGTCTTGATATAACTTCAGGTTTCTTCTTGCAAGTTCATCTGCATATTCTTCACATAAGCAGAAGAGAACAGAGAGTAAGAAGCCTAAATCTGAATTACCTCAGAAGGACTTCGATTGGTGAAGGCTGACACAGATTTGAAACACGTACTGAAAAGTTTCAGTACCGTAATACAAGCAAAATACAACTAGTGCTTTATGGGATCCAGAAGAATTGCACTATAGTGCAACAACTGCTTGTAAAACCGTGTCTTCAGAGATACACTGATTTCATTTGTGAAAATGTGGAAAAAAGAATGAAGTCTTGCAATTAAAATTAATCTATTCAGAGAGCTAACTCTCCCAATACTGTTGTACTTTTGTGTAGCTCATCTTCCTATGGTTTGTTATTTTTCAACCATGTCTGTCTTTTTCTACACATGCAGTATGTTTTGTATCATACAAATCTATGAGCTCTTTCATTTGTTGCCAACCTCTCTATGTCATGGCTGTACAGGATGTTTGGAAGATACTGTTTCAGTTCTACTGGAAAATGTCCTGGCACATCAAACTCTTGATAACACACGTTTGCTGCTTTTTCTAGGAATAACAAAACAAAAACAACAACAACAAAAAATATTAGACAGGGCTTAGAGATGTGTCAAAACATCCAATGTACTGCAAAAGAAGTACCAGATGCTTCATCAAGCCTGAGAACCATTTGTCTCTTGGCAGGTACTGCACTCCTCTGAAGTCCTAATTTTGAATTACACAAGAGGTACGTAATCAACTACTAAAACAATTGAGCTTTGGCCAATTATCAACCTGTCTGTGAAGAGGCACAACTTGCTTAGTGCCAGGGTTAGATCACAGCACTGCTACATGTTCCAGACACACAATGTTTGCTTTTAAAATTAAAAAAAAAGATACTGAAAATTTTTTCCTGGTGGCAAAATATGTCAGAAATACAGGCAGGGAGAAAATCACCACTTAGATGACACTGGACCTGAAAGGAGCAGTTTCATGGGACAGCCCTGTATCTCCATGCCAATCAATCCCCAGTTTGCTCCTCCAGCAACTTTTCTGAATGCTCCTTGGAGGTAGGGACTCTTTAGTGTAATGCAGGCTATGAAAGCCACTTAGAAGCTGAGTATGGTATCAATTCAACTTTTTGCATAGTACAGCCATTCCCATGAGTTACTTAAGATCAACAGTGAGACAGAATAAACAGTGCCCTTCTTCAGGTCCAACAAGTGAGATTACACCAACAGTTTCCTAGATTTTGTGCATAAATGTAAGGAAGCCTAAAAAAAGTCTTACAGTTCAAAATGAGCAGTGACAGAATGTACTGTACATGTCACTGTGTGCACAGTTTTCTCATGAAGCCTCCTGAAACCACAGTGGAGAACTTGATCTCCAACTTTCTACCGCCTCAGTCTGGTGGTACTTTGCCAGATGTCCTTTTCTACCATTTTCACATTTTGAGGTATATTCCTTTCATTCTACCTACCAGGAGGGAAACTGGGGGGGTCAGTGAGAAAAGAACAAGTATATTTGAAGTGTTGCTGCACTGAAGGATTCTAACATTCAGCTGTGACAAAAAGCCTCAGCAACTTTTTACCCCCTAAGTGCTTGTTTTAAACAGTACTACTTGCCCCTCAAGATCAATATCCTATTCTCTGTGTCACCTTCAAAATAATTTATATCCATGAAGCCAAACTCATACTTGGAAAATTTACCTGGCAACTTACCATGTGAGCAGTTGTTGACATACTGTCCCACTGCCAGTGGGTTTTGCGGGGTGGCTGTGAGCCAGCTCTCATCACTCATTTGAAAAGGGCCAAGTTGATCTCTCCTGCTGCAAGACCTGAAATGTCCAACAGCATTAGTGTGGATCATGGTTCCTTCACCTAACAGTTACCTTACTTCCTCTGCAGTAATGGCCACAGTCACTGCACAAAGTTACCCATGTGCACAGACCAACACCTCCCACTACTCTGTGGTGTCCTTCAGACTCCGGTGGAAGAACCTGCACAACACTACCACACACTCTTGCTGAAATCAACATCAAATGTTACCATTACAGAAGTGTCAACACCTTTCCCTCACCTCTAAAAATGCAAAGACTCATTAAAATATTAGCTTCAAAGTCATTCCAGAAATTAAAATCTCATATTAGTAGGTATTAATATTCAAACTAGGTATTATTTTACATAATTTTGCTAGTTCTTTTCATGTCATATTTAAACACAAATTGTAACAAATTACATTTTAAGGTATGCCAAATTAGTTCAGATTAGCTATGTCAGGGGAAGTTCAGACTGGACATTATGAAAAGATTCTTCATCAAGAGGGTGGCCGGTCCCCGGGCTCCTCTGGGGAGTGACCACAGCACCAAGTCTGTCACAATTCAAGGAGTCTGTACACCATGCTCTTAGTCACATGACTCAATTTTAGGTAGTTCCACAAGGAGCAGGGAGTTGGACTTAATGAACTGAATTAAGCAAGTCTGAATAACTGCTCAGAAACATTCCAGCACTTTTATGCTGCATCCTGCTCTATTAAAATAAACTATTTTCAGTACAGGAAAGCCTCTGTACATCCAAACAGATCTCAGTGGTGTCACAGATGAAGACACATGTACAAAATGGATCACATCAGCACCTCTCACCCTTGTGCTGTTTGTATTATGAGATAGATACGCACTGGAGGATGAGAATCATGTACATCTCAGGGTAAGAAACGGAACGGAGATGAGGAGTACCCCTGTTTTAAATCAGATGAGTGACAATCCTCTGTTTCTTTTGCTTACCTGTACACTGATCTTGACAGTCCTTTATCGTTCCCATCAATAAGGACACCATCAATGCACCTAAAAATAAAGGGATTGCCAAGGGACTGGAAAAAGATGGGCTCATGCTTTCTGTATACTGTACCTGTTGCAAGACAGATATTATTACAGAAGAAAATAAGTTAACTGTCAGAATGGGCTTCCAGTCCCCTCCACACAGAAACTCAAAGGAGAGGGAGTGGATAGAAGTCTCCTCTCACTTAGTGACATTGATAATTGTAAACCTACAAGCTTTCAGACACAGCTTTTCGGGATGTGAAAAATCCCCTCACAACTAAATGAGCTGGTATATTCCAAACAGAGAAGCCTCATGGGAAATAACAGAAGGCCTGAATTGAGTATCTTTGGGAGAGGCAGATAAAGCCTCACAATCAACTGCTTTGCTTCAGAGATGAAAACATCAGGTGATGTTTGTTCAGGAAAATACAGCTGAAGACACTAAGCCATTTTGCTGCAACTGTGTCAGGACTCCGAAAAGCACAGAATCAGCACAGAATCTGAAACATCTCCTTCCACTTGCCCAGGGATTTTTTTTGGTCCAGGAGATGGAAAATGACAAACCAAGAACCGATTATTTCAGCAACCTGTCTCCCAAACCTGAGGAGAGGATTTAACCTGCCATGACTTCCAAGCACAGGAAAGTAACAGCTGACTGGCTTGCCATTTTTCATTAAATCGTTGTCCTGCATCCCTCACACCCACTGCATCTTCAGCACATCTCTGCAGAAATTCTGCACTGCAATGTGACAAGGAGCCAGGCAAAGGCCACAGGCAGGCTGCGGTCCTTGTCCACAGGGTCCCATCCCCAGCCCAGCAGGTTCCTTCATCACCCTGAAAAGGCATTTCAACAGCCCATCCTCTTGTTCTGCTACAAGAGCTGTTAGAGGAGACTCTGCCAACGCTCACATTTAGGATGTGCCTGAAATCTGAAGTGAGCTGCAGAAGGGGCAGGCTCACTCCCCTTCACTTGACAATTAGTCAGTTCACAAGTAATCAGTGGTAATGGCCAGGCACTCCAAAAAACACTCCATGGAATACTTAGGCTGCTCCTGATCCTGCACTGCTGGCACCAGCCAGAGACCACAGGGGATGATTCTGTTGACAAATGAAACAGAAACAAACCTAAAGCAACTCGGCAGAGTTGCCAGCTTGGCCATACTGACAGAATTACAAACCTTTTTAAGGAATGTATGCAAATACAGTTCCAAGAAATGAAGAAGAGAGAAGTACTGATTTTTCCAAACATACTTTATGGAACAGAGTTCTGCAAAATAAAGCTTTTATTTTCACTCTCCAGTTTGCACTTCTGCACTTTGAAGAAGTTCATGCAATTGCCTACTGACCTGTGTGGAGATCTCAAAACCTCATTTTTCAGATCCTGAACCAAAACAGAAACTCCAAGGAAATAACCTGTACTGTTCATCTACTTGAAATTTCTCCCATGTATTTACATTTAAAGAATCTGCAACAACTTTTGTAGCTGCTGGAAAATCACACTTTAAGTACTAAAATTTTTTTTTATCAACAAAATTATCCTTCCCAATACTGTTTTTCTTATTTCCAAAATAACTCTAGACAGATTATAAATATTCTCATGCAGCCTAACTGGTGATTTTGTTAAGGAATGACAGAAATAAAACCCATAGAATAAAAATTAGTGTAGCTCTTTGGCATTCCATGATCAGAAGGCTAGAAGTCCCACTTAAGTTAATAAAAAAGAACATTCCGTTACCAGGATACATAGACACCACCGTCCCTCTGGGTACAAAACCTTTGGTAACAAAGACTCCAGTTCCAGCAGACACCAGGGAACTCCGGTCTCTGCTAATAGCGAACCCAAGTGTGTTAAACAAAACCTCCTCAGGACTAAAAACGTGCTGACCCTGATGGGTACAAGATTTTACTTTTGACTGTTTCTGCTCCATAGTCAGTAATTCCAGATATTGACACTTGACTTCTGGAAGTAATGCCAGAATATCTGCTTGTCTACTGAAGTCATTTATGAACAAAGCTTTAAAGGTTTTCAGTAAAGTTTCAAAGACATCTTTATCAGCAATAATTTTGTCTTGAGAGCTTTCAGGAACATATCGAAGGGTCCTGTAAAGAACATAAAATATTTAAAATTAAAAACATATATTACTCTTTTCCTAAATAGAGAAGTGCCATTTTACAGCACCAGTAACTTACACACACTGTTATTTTAGAAAACGCCAAACCTTTTTCAAGCTTGTTCTAGATAAAAACAATGTGTTTAATACGAAAATCACTAAAAAAGACTAGTTAAAACTGCTACCTGTTCTACTATAAAACCATAATCTCTGAGTATTTACCACAAATAGGTTAAACCCTACTGAGCTCTCAGTGAAAAACACACCAAAAATGAAACATAATTACCATGTTTATTAAAAAAAAAAACCAAATAGTTCGCTATACCTTAAATGAGGGACGACAAATATTATGTAGGTGAGGAAGGTTTTAATTTCGTTACTTATTTTAATTTTGTTACTTATAACCATGTCATAACTTAAAGTCAAGCACTACTTTTATGATTAAAATAGGGCATGCATATCTTAACGACAAGAAATTATCTATCTATCTATCTATCTATCTATCTATCTATCTATCTATCTATCTATCTATCTATCTTCAACGTTAAACACCATTTTAAAGTATCTGACTAAGAATTTCATGCCAGCCAAGGGGCAACCAATGCTGAAGCACTTCCGAGTGACAAACCCGAGTCAGCTCCTGCGGCGTCCCAGACCCTGACGTGGAGGGGCAGCGGGGTCTGGGCTGGCGCCCGGGCCCTTCCCCCGCGCCTCACCTGCGCTGGCGGCGGAGGTTGAGGGCGAGCCAGGGCACGAAGCGGTACTTGTAGGAGCGCCAGCGCCGCCGCAGCTCCCGCAGCATGGCGGCCGCTCCCTCACGGCCCCGCGCACCGCCCGCCACCGAGCCGCGCCCGCGCCAACGGCGCCAGCCAATCCGCGCTCCGGACGCGCGCCGGCGCGGCTGTGTCCTGAGCCGCCATTGGCTGCGAGCGGCCGGCGGGGCGTCGGGCGGCGGCCGGGCCGGGAGGGGGGCGCTCCCGAGGGCCGAGGGTGAGGGCCTGGCTCTGCCCAGCACGGGGAGAGCTGCGGCACTGGGAGTGACAACCCGTGGGTGCGCTTACAGGCGTAAACATGCACACCTCTCTCTGAGCAACGTTACACTGCACCTGCTGTGCTGTACTGAACAGTCCAGAAAGGCAAGAACAGATTAAAAGGTGGTTTAAAAATTATCTAGAAGTAGCCGTTAAAGACCACTCCTGACGGTGTCAGATCACCTCTCCAAAATCATCCAGTGCTTGCTTCTAGCGATGCTAAGGCCTATTTGTGCCTCAGATGGTCACAGAAGCAATTAGGTTGGAAAAGACCTCTCAGATCATGGAGTCCAACCTATGACCAAATACCACCTTGGCACTGAGGGCCATTGTTCAATCTTCCCTTAAACATCTCCAGACACAGTGATTTCACCACCTCCCTGGGCAGCCCGTTCCAAACGTTACATCACCCTTCCTGTGAAGGAATTCCTCCTAATGTCCAACCTCAACGTCCCATACAGCAGCTTATGGCCACATTCTCTCCTGTTCCCTAAGAGGCCAACCCCCACCTGGCTCCAACCTCCTTTCAGGCAGCTCGTATCTGAACTTCTTTTTCTCCAGGTTGAGAAAAACTCCCCCATGCCCCAGCTCCCTCAGCTGCTTCTCCTAAGACTTGTCCCTCAGAGTTGTGATCCACATCATAAAAAGAGTGGCTCAGTTTCAGACATGAGACCTGTTACACTTCTATCCACACTTTTGGCTAGTCTTTGGCTGTGGTAACAAGGAGACACGAGTTGTGATTTGAAGCATCGTAAGTTACTGTAGATTTAAAGGTGCATTCTACTGACTGATGTACAGCAAGCAGCAGCATCTAAGTAGACAGAGTGAAGGGATATCCTACAAATAATAAGCATTTACAAACAGGGGCATAATAGTGTCACATTCTACCATCACTTATCTCTAAGGCAATAAAAAAAATCTAGTGAAGAAAACAATCACTCAGCAATTGATCTTCAAAAATTAGCAATGGCCCCCAAATCATTCTCTACCAACCACTAATGGTGTAAAGATAAGGGTACTGTTATCATCTTTGGCCACTGTTGTCCCTTGGATGCTTGAATACCTAATTTCATAAAACTTTTATCTTTAGATGCTGTTCCTTATCTGCTGTTTAACAGTGCCAATGAATGCGCAAAGTAAGGACATGTGTGCATGTGTTTTACTTTATTTGGAAAGCAGTTTAAAATATATGGAGCAAGTGTTTGAGAATTGGTTTTCGGGTATACAGAGAAATCAAACCTCAAAACACTCTCAGGGGTTACATTCCTTCCTCTGGGCCTGAAATTTTGACAAGAGTTTGGGAATTCGAGACTGGCTCACCAAAGTAATGTAGCTATCAGAATTAACTTCCCAGCTCAGAGCTTTACAAATATTTGAAGTTGTGCCTTGATTTATTCCATAATCACTTCAATTCTACTGTTGGTCTGCCATGTCTTTTCCAAGAACAGGAGAGGAGTGATGGGCTATTGCAAACCAAAGTAACTGAGGGGAAATGCAGGGAAAGACATAGTGGCTGCCACAAAGTGCTTCCCTGCCATCTCCTGGCCTTCCTTGATAATTACAGGGAAGAAAGGTCTTCAGTTCAATACTTGCAACTCTGGGTTTCAGCAGCCGTGTGCTATAACCAGAAAGCAACATGCATGTTTGCCACAACACATGCATATTGTGGTTCTTAAAAGCCAGACAGTCACAGCGTGATTCAGGTCATTAAGGAAGACTAAGTAATGAGTGAGAAGTTGGTAAGGTAAATAGACTGCTTCAGGAGGTGGGCGCTCAGGTCACAACAGCCATGCACACAAGGTGCCCACCTTCATGTGATGTAAGGACACTCCAATATATTCTGGAGGCAGTCGTTACCCTTGAATGAGAACTTGCACCATCACACTTCAACCTATGAACAACACACAGAAATGTGATATTATTCCCACTGGAGAAATCACAACAGGCACAGTGCTTACCATGTGCCTGTGGAAGAACTGAACATGCCCTGTGCACATGAAGAGGATACTTGGTTCCCTAAATAGGAGCCTTTGAAATTTACTGCCAGGCACTGGTGATCTCTGCCATCCCTTGTTCCTAAAAAGGAGGCTGCAACATTACAAGTACAACACAGTACTGCAGGACTCGGAACTTCTAGAGTAAATCAGATAAAGGAAGATACATTATAATCAGTTTATCTCCTACTTAATCCTTTCCATGTATTTTCCTTTCTGATATTTCAGTTAGTACATTTTTCTGATTTTAGAAATCAGATATTAGAATTTATCTGAAGATTTCTCCTGGCAGTTTTTTCTGGGGAATATACTTGCATCTATCTGCAGAAAGTCACATAACTAATGGAAATAATAAAAAGTGCAATCCTTCAAAATACAGAATTTATAATCACAAAAGTCTACAGTTGAAATCTGTTTCCATAAAAAAAGAGATTAATTTTTTAAATTTCAAAAATATCTGGAGAAAGACAAGAACTAAAACAAGCCCTAGCTTTGCAATACATGGATTGCCTGAATAAGGAAGGGCTTATATTTGTCATTAAAATCTCAAGCAACAGAATAATTTCACCAAAAACATAAAGCAGCAGATTAAATTCCAACATACACTTCAATGGCTCCAGAACTGACCTAACCAAATCAGCTCACCTGAATAATTGTTACATTTGCAATAATGCAAAGTTTAGACATTTAATTCTTGGCCTAAAGGCATAATCAAGTGAGGTTCGTAGATAACAGTGCTGTCATAAGAGAAGTTCCTATCTTTATCACTAATTTAAAAAAATTAGTCTTTGTTGCTGCCCTTTATCTAAGCATTCTTTATTAATTCACCCAAGATATATATATATATATATATATATGTATAGAGGCCAGTATTCATTCATTTGTGTCATTTAGTATTAGAACAAAGTCTTGATATATCAAATGTGGTGTATGAAATTGTGTAAAAACAGTGAAGTGTACTGGAAATATTTTATTCCCATCAGTAAAATGAATGTGTTCATCTTACAGTAAGCAAAGGACAAAGTTTTTTCAAAAACTTTTATTTACTATAAAGACAAAAAACACCAAAATACGTACAAATTATACTATATAAAATTGGTTCAATGGGGTAAAAACTTTTAATTAAAATATCTTGATATATTTAAAATAACAAAGGATACAATGAAGCCAAATTTCTTAACCCAGAGATTTCTGTAAAATTTGCTTGCACAGTAAGGTGCTAATAGGAGTTAGCCCTTAAGCCCTGGAAGTCTTAGGAATCAGTCACATAGCAAATATAATTTCATTGTGAAAGTGAACTTTGGTAGAAGAAACTCTATAGGACACCTGAGGTAGTAGAAACTGGAATAAACAGCAGTAGACGTTATTTACAACTTAAGTACCAAATAACATTAAGAACACAAAAAATAATTACACAATACAATTTTCAGTCCAGCTTTGATCCAAAGAAAATAAGAATATTACATCACATCTCCATTTTAAAAACACCACAATTACCAGCAAGCCAAGGGAAATGCAAACTCAAACAAATGCATTTGGACACCTAAGAGGCAGTCTGAGTTTGAAATGTGGTAGGCATGGTGATCTACATAGTAATACTGATTAGCTGAGGTTCATCAGTTTATACAGTTTACATTTCAGCCAGAAATAGTATTAATCTGACAACTGATCTTCCAGTACATGAATTGGCAAGAGTGCATCCTTTAAAGCTTGCACATAAGAAAGACTTGGAAACAATCTTATTAGAATGAGAAATTCTAAAGTGGTCAAAAAAAAAAAAGTCAAGTACAAAACAAAGCTACCAAACTTCACATTTCGGTATTATCTTTTTAACTCTTCAAAGTCTGCCAATCTTCAAAAACAAAGGAATGTAAAATTTCCAAAAGAAACACATTCACAACTAATGACACGGGTTTGTTTTTTTTTTTTATTAGTATGAGCACTATCATTCATGTAAACTTATCTTTAAGATGTCTTACTTCCAATTTGTATTATACACTTTTAAGGTACTATAGCTTATTTAGTTTGTCCTGAGTCTTTGAAAATAACCAATTCTATTTGAGTCCAACAATCCAACTGGCTTCTGAAGAGTTATAACATGAACAGTATTTTTTTTCAAAATGGATTAAACACAATCAGTATTAGATTAAAAAAGATCCCCATTTTTTAAAAAGCAAAAGAAAAAGCTGCCATTTTCCTTCAGAATTACATGCATCAGAATCTAAAAACCTGCCTTTAAAATAATTTTAAAAACTGTTTAAAAAATACCCCCACAGCTCCTAAAAACTGACAAGTTTTGCACTACAAGTGAAGCTTTACTTCACATTTTACTTTACCTTGATCTTCAAGTCCAAGTTTGTTTCTTGTTAAAATAAATACCTTTCTTACGGTAATATTTTTAACATTTTCAAATTAAATTATCACTAATGGCTACAGTAAATAGATGATGTACGGCAGAAGGAAAACAGCAGGTAAAACTTTATCAGTAGAGAATGTAACCTCAGTTTCTTTACACAAAAGAATGAGATTTGCTCATTTGGCACCTGCTCACACTGAAGTACATGCCAAAGTCCCCCATAAAAACTTTAATGGGAGCTGGGTTTGGGGGTCCTTTGACATGAAACTTCTCTACACGATTTGCCAGAAGAAACTGCTATATGAAAAAAAAGGCTCAACAACTTCTAGCATGATTCAGACTAAGTTGCTTTATACAGAACAATCTTGTTTATTAAATAACCTATACTATCCGAGCCTTCAACATATCCTTGTTGAAGGTGGCATTTTATCCCAGATTTCCAGCAAATCCGGTTTTAAAACTCTCGTGTCAGGAAAATATTCCATGACACAGCTTGCATCTTTTTTTTCTAAAGACTATTTTAAAATATCCCCTTTTCATGAAAGTTAAAAATACAAAGAAAACAAACTTTGATTTCAAAAGAAATTACATGGCCAGCAAATGCACAGTGAACCATGAGTGCCTGCTCTTACTTTATAGGAAGGCAAAATGCTTTTTTTAAAGTTTCCATCAATATTTGGATTTGTTACTCAGAGAACATCATGTAATTAAAAGGGACAGATACAGAATGTCCTTTTAACCAGTACTGAAAACTTACTAATTGCAGAGCATCTACATGTGAAATTGAACAGTGATTGCTATATTAAAATAGATCTTGAGCCTCTCAGCTTCTAATACTGCTGAAAAAGTGCTCTAAATAAAATAAAAATCACTTACCTGCTAAATAATCATGCAGATTTAAACAAAAATGTTTTTGTGTTCACATAGAGCCAGATGTTTGAAAAGGCACAGTTTAAAAATCTCTGCATGAATTGTCACATGTTGCATACTGAGCTTAGGTAAAGATCTTGATTTGTCAATCACATACTTAGGTAGGGTCCTCCACTGGCCTTATGTTCTTGAAGTATCTGTCATTAAGGCCAGCAGAATAATATAATTTGCTGCGCTTAACTGCACTGCAAGACAGTTATTGTATATTCAGTAGCATTTTCTTCAGTATTTCAGCCTTACTTGTAACTAGCTACCATGTAGTACGGAAGACTGGGTGTTTCAGCAGCTCCCTTGAAGGGGGTCTGTCCTGAGGTTGAAGTTCTAAACACCGAAGAGTCACATCTTTCAAGCCTGGAGACAGATGTGTAGGGATTGATGGAGCAGTAGTTGCACTAGCAATCTGAACAAGGGGAAATAACTTTTTAGAAGTCAGTGATTAAGCCCCATCTTCTACCCCAAAAACATTCCACAAGCTGATAATTTCAGATGATGAGTTAGATTTATGAGCTTTTCTCCATTCAGCATGTTTCCTACTGCAGTCTTAAGATTACATTACTACTTTCAGTTTATTGTTTTTACACCTATTGCTTTTCAGTTTGACTCTTTCCTTATACTTTTCTCTAAGTTTTCTTCTTACAGCAAGATCCTGCAGTGATCAGTCTCTGAGCAGGCCCTAGGAAAAGCTCTTACAGCACACATACAGGCATTCTTTAGTCTGCTAACTGCCTTCACTGTTAACATAAGTCAACATGGAGAGAGATTAAGCTGAGAGATGTTACACCACAACATGTTAAACTGGGTATGCTTTCTTGCACTGCCTTTGCTGTATTTCTGCTACCACCCCAAAGGCTAATATTTCTCAAAAAGACACAGATCCCTCCCAACCAAATTAATTTTATCTAGAACAGATTAAAGTAGGATGACTGAGAACACTAGAGTGGCACCACCAAGTTCACAGAGATAGAACCAAGACAATTACATCTCTTATCACAAGTGATTTTACTTAAAACATGAGTACTGCTGTTCAATGTCTTTTCTGCAAACACTTTCTTCACTTGCAGCAGTGTTTTCTTCATTCCAGCCTACATTTCAACTGAACCTCTAGAATTAAATATAACTAACTGATTTTAGTAAGAAACATGAATGCAAAGATGGATGATCTAGAAAAGCAAGGGACAAAAATCATATATAGCATGGCATAATAGAAAACATGTTTCAGCAAAATCTGATCATGGAGCACTAGACTTTTACAAAAGGACATTCCCCACTGTACAATATGAATACATACACAAATGGTTTATGGTAAATAACTATATAATTATATTTTTATATCTTAGAACAGACCTTTCTGAGCAACCTGGTCTAGTGCAAGGTGCCCCAGCACATGGTGGGGAAGGTAGAACTAGATGATCTTTAAAGTCCCTTCCAACACAAACCGTGCTACAATTCTATGACTTTGAATATTATTGTACTAGTATCTTTTTTTTTTGTATCAGTTTGTTTGGTTTTTTAAAAGAAGCAAGTATGGTTATATTGGTACCAGTATTGCTTCTGTACTAACAGTTCCAACATAAAAAAAGCTATTGCAACCTCTGCTACATGCACACTTTCCTAAAATTCACATTGCTGTATACAAAATTACTTGGCATCTTTTGTAGTATATTGACAGTAAGGAAATACCTCACCTTAAATATCAGAGCAAGATGATTGGAGTGCTTCTCTGCATTCCAGGGAGGTTTAGCACAAGCCATTTCTATGACAACACAGCCAACGCTCCACACATCACAGCTCCTTCCATATTGCTGACCTCTCAGGACCTGAACAGACAGACACCAAAAATCAGATTATATGCTTCCCAGTCTCTTAGGTCTAAGTCATTTAGAAGTAAATGACCTAAAAGGTCATCCAACAAATGTATTCTGATGAACATTTCAGGCTAAGAGAGTGATCAGTGATGTAAATGCCACAAGACTTGCAGAGGTCCAGAGATCTCGTAAATAAAATACTTGACAAAGTGGCAAGCAAAGTACCTTGCAATAGCTAGCTTTTGAGCAAATGGTCATTTGGTCGTTAGTAACAATACTTGTGATAATTGTATCTTGTAGCAAACTACATAAAACAACTTTGACAGCAAGAAAGAAATGTCATGATCGCCATGTTTAGAAAAAAGGTATTTAAAACACATTTGAAGCCTATACAGCAATTCTCTTTTCTTTGGCTACATGAATTAGCTTAAAGAGCTCAAACAAACATTTTGAAATAACTTGAAAAATTAGTTTCTTACCTCTGGTGCCATAAATGCAATAGTTCCCAACAACTGTCCCTGAAACTCCCCAGCACCAGTTCCTTTTGATGCCAACCTGGCTGCAGCTCCAAAATCAGCAATTCTTAATCTATGACCTGTGCTGTCAATTAGCAAATTGGCACCTGTCAACAGCACAATAAAAATACTACTAGTTGGCTTTCTATTAAAGGCAAAAGGATGAACAGACACTTGACACTTTTCCTCCCTCCACTTCAAATTATAAGATAGGTTGACATTCCCCATTCCAGTGTCAAGGAATTCTAAAAATCAAGGATACAGTCTAACAGCCTCACTTTTCTGTTATGCCTGAATAATACTGCACCCAGCCCAGCTTGAGGCTGTTCGAGAGATTTTGAGAAGAATCAAACTTTCAAAGTAGGGAAACACACAGGATTCTGGAACAATGCCTGGAGATGGTACAATGGAAGAAAATGGTGACCTAAAGCCCTAGAGGCTTTCATTGCCTGCAGCTCCTCATGAAATTTAAACTTATTTCATTAACAAGCAACCTTGAGTTGCCTTAAAGAGAATTACAGATCAACTGAAAGTTTTACCATTTCAAAAAGAATTAGTAAAGACAAATATTTGCCATTCATATGCTGCTACTTATATAAAAATATCTCCAGTTCATGGATAGCTGTAATGACATTAAAGGGAAAAGTTCAGTAAAGCTAGTATTTCCCAGTAAAGTCCACATTTTACTCAGAGTACAACTGTATTTATGTTCAACTAGGATGAAAGAAGAAAACTCATCACAGTATTTCCTTACATTAGAAATCTGGCCTCCTTATCTCGGCTTGTTCACAGATTTTACTATCATTTCAATGTAAACAGTTACATTAATTTAAGTAGCAGTTGTTTTAGAACTGTATGGCAACTTCATATCTTATTTTAACCAACTGAGAAAGACCATTTTTCTAAACTGTTGGCACAGGCAGCAAATATCCCCAAGCTTGCTATGAACATTTTGATTAATTTCAGCAATAGAGTTTCTTAAGAATGACCAAGAATGATGAGACAAACCCAGTAGAACTACCACTCCTGAGATGGTACCTGAGAGAATCAACAGATCTCAGGCCAAAACAAATGCTGCTTTCTGAATACTTCTTCTTAGAAGAAATTATCAGTAACTCTCACCTTTAACATCTCTATGGATTATCTGGTTCTCATGGAGGTAAGAAAGGCCACGTAACAGTTGTTCTGTGTAATTAATAATAACCGATTCTTTGAAGGCTCCATATTTACTTAACAAATGAGCAACTGAACCCCCTAAAAGATAAAACAGTACATTCTATCAACACTTATACTTTCTGTTAGTAGAGCGCAACACTGCATCGTAAAACTGGAACTTATTGTTAGTGTTTATCATTTATAACTAGACTTCTCCTTCCCTACCCCCCAAAAACTTAAAGTAATTTGATAGGCAAAAAGTGACATAGGTAATTCCTCAATTACTTTCTACATTAATTGTACACATTAAAGACAAAAGTCTTCATGCTTCCTAATAATTTTATACTTCAACACTTTATTCACAGTTCACATTAACCTGTAAACAGCAGAACATTAGCTATCTTTGGGGCAACAGGTAAGTTGCAATAGGCAAGCTCCAGCAAGCATTTCCTCTTAATATCCTAATTTATTTCTGTTATCATCCAATACATAGAACTATGCAGACAAGCAAGGAAAAGCAGTATGTTCCTCTATTTTCCAAAACTGCTAATAGATTCTCAAGATTTTGGATTTCCAATTTGTCTCTCAAAGTATTATAATATAACCTGGGCTCAAATGAGGTAAACACAAGTCCTGACATTTCATTATCTAAATAATAATATTTGAGAAAAAAAATTACACGTAAAAAGTTTAACACTCTTGTTTTTGAGAAAATATTTTCTGCACTACTTCTTGTAATGACACATACTTGGAGGCTTTGCATGTTAGCACTCTGGTATTGCTGAGTGGTTTCTGCCAATGACTGTAATCAGGATGTATAAAACACCAAATCTAGTCTTGGTTACTGGACGGAAGCAACATATAATCACATTCATAAAATTAATAAAACTACTTCTCAAAAACCTCACAGATTTTCTTGTCCCTACTCTACACAATTATGAAAAGATTTAAAAAATTTTTACTAAATTATCAGGTAAGAGATTCAGGATTTTAATTAATTTTTCTCAAAGCACTACTTACTGCTTATTATTTGAAACTTACTTTTCAGTTCTTAATGCCTCTGCATGTCACCTGACACTATTTTTATGAAAAAGCTTGAGACGAACAAGTGACAGGTATTCCAAACTTTCCAGCAAAGTTATTTTTAATAATAACCTAAAGCTACACAGATACATTGAACATGCATCAGTCTGAGGGACAGTCACTTCAGTTGGAAATAAATAAAAATCTGTAATTTTTTATTTAGAGTCAGAAATGGAAGGAAAAGTAATAGAATCTTTCTTCAGGGTTTCCAACTGCCTTAATTGTATGACAGATTAGGTATTGAAAATTCCAAATCACAAAAAGATGCACCATTAAGAATATTGCTGTTCTGTAAGCAGACCTTTATACTGGTTGCCAACACAGTAATTAAAATATAAATTCACAACGTCAAGCAATGCAAAATCCATTATGAAACTACTTGTTTCCAGACTCGAATGGTATTTTCACCACTTGTTTTTACCTGCCATCCATTCAATAAAGAGGTTATAGTTGCTCTTCTCGCATGTAGCGCCCAACATCCGAATAATGTTAGGATGGTTCAGATGACTCATCATCCTTATTTCTTCTCTCAGTGCTTCAACTACCTCTTCTTGCTCAGATGATGTGTTCCTGACATATGTCACCTGTTTTGAAACATGGTATTCAGACTTACCTAATTTAAGTACCAGTCCTGTAATTCCCCTTCAGTACAGCAACAAGAATGGATGGTTTTCACCATCTGGAACTACTTTTTTACCTCCAACCCCATCAGCTGAGAACACATCTCCATGTGATACAGTCATAGAAAATTAAGAGTGATCTTCTAGGGAAAACCAAAACCTCTCCAAGTACAGAGTGGGGAAACTACTCTGTTTAAACTAGGAAAAAAGTCTTGGTTTCCAGATATTGAGGAAAAGGAAGAAAGATAAGGCCTGAAATAGGATCCTGAGTGTTACTTATAAAATTTTACCAGTTGAAGGATAAATGTTTCATAACTAAAGCTCTTACAGAAATTCAGCTGAGGAGTGAACATGACAGATCAGAAGTAATGGAACTGGAGCCAACCTCAGTTCTGATCCATACTAAATATGAAATAATGGTATGCTGCAGGGAATTTCTCCCAGGCATCACAGCTATTATCATCTCTCCAGGATTACATGGACAGTCCCACTTTTTCACAAGCAAGAGTTTCAAAGGAGGAATACCTGGTGGCAGATACTCTTTCCTTGAGCAATTTCAAAACATTTAATCAATTCCATAGGTGTAATTTCATTGTAGAACTGGTAAGAGTGTTGGGACCAAAATTCCCTCTGTTTTGTTACCACTGATTCAGCCTCTAGTGTGAACAATTTACACACACCTGAAACCTTCAAAAATGTTGACTGAAGCATGTGCATTTGAGGCTCTTCTCAGCAACACTTCTGTATCTATTAATTTAAATACTAAAAATACTTGCCTCCAAGTTGGCTTTAGTTAGCTAGCAAAGTTCAATCAGAGGAAACAAACATTAAACTGTATTTCCTCCATTTAAAGTTTTAGGAAAAATATTCTTGACAATTGAGGGGAAACTATTTCAAAAAGCTATCTTGCAAATAGAGCATTAATTTGGAATCAAGATACCTGGGCTCCATTCCTAACTCAGCCATCAATTTATGGACTTAATAGAAGCAAAAATGTACTTGAAGAACTATGGGAGAAAATGGGCATAGCAAAAAGGACTTTTTTTTTTTCCCACTCTAAGGAAAATTGAAAAAACTTGCATATATTAGGTTAATACCATGCACATAAAGGTTTTTTAAATTATGTATTATGCCAGAACACATGATAGGGAGTAGAAGAAGCAGACACAGAAGAGGTCTATGAGAGCAAATACAAGAAAGTGAGGTACTTTCCTGAAGTATTTACCTGTTTGACAGCCATTAACGTCCCTGTTCCCACATCTTGAGCTTGGTAACAGGAAGAGAAAGCTCCAAGACCAATTTGCTGACCTTTAAGCCATTCTGCATCTTCTCTGTAATGGTGTTTTGCTTTGGTATGTCCAGGCAGGGTTTCTGGTGTCTGCAAATTAAATTGAAAATAAATTCCAACTTTACTAACATGCATCTAAAATACAGACATTCTAAAGAGTTAGGAAATAGCCAAGCTTACATGCCTCTCCTCTCCCTTACACTTCTCTGTACTGCTTGTTATATAGGTCTCAGTTGAGATTAGAGCACCAGAGTATTCTATAACCCACATATTCCTACCATACGTAGACACAGAGCTTCCTCTGTGTTACTAGGTGAAGGTGAAAGGCAAGATTAGAGGACACAAGCAGACTTTTTTTTCTATTCCCAGTCTCACATCTAGTTAAGGCTTTAGCCTGCACCTACAGTAAACAGAACCAAAATCAGGTTGTTTTCTATTTAATTTATCCCTACCATGTTATGCTTTACATGTTGTTACCTCAAAGGATCACAAATAAAATACCCTTTCTCTGTTCTTGTTTCTTGTGCTTTTTGTCTATTCCAAATATATATGTATTTTTTTTTCTGACTACTTAAGTATCTCTCATCTTCTCTCAAGATAGGAAGACAACGAGATCTTTTCCCACTCTTGCTTTCACAAATCAGTTTGGTTTTGTACAATTGCCTTCAAAGTAAATCAGCATTAGGACTCAGTACAGTTCTACTCCTGCTTGAAAATTTTGGTTTTATTTCCTGGTTTCCCCAATTTTACACTTCCTTTTTTATCGCTTTAAATGTTGATACATGATATGGTACTTCTCTTCCAAACACCTTCTCTAGATTAGTTAGTAACATAGACGGATTCTGTTAGCACCATCAAGTGGCAGACTGCTTATATTCGATTTCCTATGAAAGGGTATTGAGCACCTTCATGCTTTCTATTCCTTTTGAAACATAACAGCACTGCTTTATAATTTCAATGACTCTCAGCTGAGACATAAGCTAAATTCTCACATGTATACTTACATCCTGCTGAATGATTATGATATCTTCACCATTTTCGACCTGCAGTTGGGGAATTATTGGCAAGGCATCTTGGGATGCTGACATTGCCATAGCAATAGCTAAAGCTTCCTCCTCTTCAGCTTCCATCTTTTCCTTGCATTTTTGATTATGATTTACATCATCTTTGTAAGTATCATCATTTTCTGCCCGCTCAGGAGAAAGAACTGCAACTTCAGACTTGAACGTAACTGTGCCATCGCTCGTTGGCATAGAGGCCTCAAGTAGGTCCTCGATACTTGAATTGAGCTCTGCATTAACATCCAGCCGGCATTTTTCATCTACTGGTGTGAACACTGTCTCTTCACTTGGTATAACTGCACTGCTATTGCCATCACACTGAGAAATATCATTCAGGTCAAGTGTCATACTGCTTTTTAAGGTTTCTGCTTGCTTGTTCACATCACCTGGGGTGGGTCGTGATGGCTTTGGCCTGTGTACATGACTGGATGGCAATGGCCTGGCTTGGGTAAAAACCGGAGAAAGTTTCTCAGATTCTTTATTTTCAGAACAGTTTCGCTGAAACTGGAGAGAAAGTTTTCGCTGTGTTTGAGGAGAGGGTGACGGGATTTTGCAGGGAACAAATCCCTGAGGTCTGAGTTTAGAGACATCTGTTACAGTGCCAGCTGGTACAGATGGGTTTGATGGAGACAGAAGTGTTGGAAATAGTGACTGGGAATGACTGGATGAGGGAGAAGAGTTCACACACTGACCGTGGGGTTTTCCTTTTGTTTGAATGGCTGGTTTTGGTTGCTCAGTTGTTACTGATGAAACAGGAAGCCCCATGGCAAGGCCAGCTAGCATCTCAGAAATGTCGTCTGGACTGGCACTCAGTTTTCTATCACTTAAACCTTTCCCACTTTTCCCTGATAACTGGACAGTATTGTTCGGAGTATTATTTTCTGTAGTTTCTGGAGAGTTATCTGGCACAGGTAGCTGTAAAAAGTCTTCATGTCGGCATTCCCCAGAGTGCATTTCTTCCATGCCTAACTGAATGGCTTCTGCAATTTCCATTTCATCTGCTATTGCCATCAGACGTCGACGCATCCTTGCATAATGAGTTGAGCTTGTCACACTCAACATATCTAACAGCTTTACAAAAATGTGGGGCACTCTTGCCACCATTCTTGCTGCACTCAAAAATACTCTCCGTGACAGCTTGCCAACCATTGAGTGGGAATTGTCAATTGACTGCAAGGCGAAAGTTAAGAGGGAGAGAAGTTTCTTATACCTGAAAAAAGAAAAGAGGTCCTTTATACACTGACATGCTCTAGTTAACTAGTACCAAAAATGCCATTTCAAGATAATGTATTTAGCTGTCAGTTCTGAAGTAGGAACGAGATTTGTCATTGCCCTGGTGCTTCACAGGTCAGAAGATCTTAAAAAGGCAACTATTAACTCCATAAAGCAAGCACACTTTGCATAGAAATAGATGTTATTTGTTTACAGGAATTAGAACAACTACTTTTTTTACGAAATCACCACCAACAAATTCAACTACAAAGAGTAACAATTGCATAGTACAAGCAAGTACCTGTCGACTACAGTATCAGCCTGCAAGACATCTCCACAGACAATATGGGGATAAAATTCACTGGGAAATTCCAACAGAAGTCTGTCTATTAGACAAAGTCGCCCCAGCAGTGCTTGCCAGTTGTTAGATTCTATTTCAGTTCCAAGAATACAATTTAAGACATAATCAACACCTCCAATACCAAGGGATCCTATAAAAATGATAAAATGAAGATTAGGTATTAGGTTCACAGTCTATATAAAGATCAGAACTGTATCATACAGAATTACTCAGTGTTTGCTTAAATTACCCCCCCTCAAAACTGTTGAGAGGAATACTGTTCCCTTTGCCATGCTTTCACTTGATAAATTCCAGTATTATTTGCTTGTAATTATAGTCCAATTGTATATGAAGAGTTATTATTACCAGATTTAAGTATTTCTCTCCCAACTGCCAGCTCGCCTGCTTGACCTTTGCACATCTCCAATAGCGTTGAGACTGAAAGTTGACTTGTTCGACTAAGAAATTAAAACCAAAAAAAAAGAACTCCGTTAGCAAATGCTTTCAAGGAAAAACATTATATTCTTTATACTTAAAAATCAACAGCTAGGAATTGTGTGTAAAATGATTTCACATCACTTTATTCCAGTAAATTTCTACAAACTTCTCTTTGTAAGCTACCAATGGTTGTGACATTTTTACAAGGATACTTCCAAAAATGTAATGTCTATCACTAATACATAAACAAAACCCGAAAATGTCTCATTCTCTTGCAAAATGTGGCCAAATGCAAAAAACCACTTCTATTTCACATACTACTTCAACTTCAGGTATTCTCTTGCTAGACTGTTGCTGGGGATCTCTAGCTGCAGTTTCAGTAGAAATGCCGCTTAGAAACTAAACCTAGAGAGACAAAACTCAAGCTAGTGGAGTTCTGCATCTAGTTTACAGTACAGGAGAAGAAATGGTTGGCCTGGCAGAACAAACAGGGTAGCTTAGGACAGGAAGACTCAAGCCAAGGGCAATGCACTCTGAATAGCCATCTCCTATCATTACACTCTGAATTACAAGTGTTATGTTACTGCTACTACTTCATGGCAAAGCAGTGTAACAACTTTTACTGAAGTAGGAAGAATACTGAGGAGTACCTGCCAATAGCTTTAAGGAGAGTAATGAGAATTAGACCGAGGCAATAGCATCAGAGGTGAAAGGGCTGGCTTCATGACTGCTCCTAACATCTTCCTTTATTTTAAGGGGAGGGGAAAAAGGCCTTATGAAAACAAAATATACATTCACTTGCCTTTCAAACCCTACATCTTTCAAGCCAGAAATTTACCAGCAGCAGTTAGACTAGCAAAACAATGATATATACTTACAATCAATTCATTTTATTTTAATACCAACTAGTTCCACATGAATAGCAACAAATGAAGCTTTAAGGTATTTCAGTAATAATCCAAAATGAAGTTCATGAGCCACCATACCTGTTTGCATCTGCACATTTAACTAATATCGTCTCTACAACTGGCTTGAGAAGTCGCTGTAGTTTAGTCCTCTCTGCCAAAGTATGACAGGGAGTGTACACCAGCATGGCTCTTAAAGTTTTCTAAGAGAAAGGAAAAAAAACCAATACCTATGAAATCCAACTAGCTACACAATTTTTGGGTTTTTTTTAAGAGATGTAAATAAGTATTAAAGAGTTGTAAGTTAAGTTTTACATAAATTGTGTTCAAAATGTCAAAGGATAAATAGCTTACTACATATTCACTGCTAGAATTAGTCACCTCGTCTTTGAGAGTGAAAAGACATAGAAATACTGTCAATAGTTAGCACTGTGACAAGTGCCAGTGAAGTCATGTCCTTTCACTTACAATGAGAATTTTGATCATCCCACTTTCAAATGACAGTTAAATGTTTTCAGCGGTGCTCTACAACAACTACTAGGATTCCTGACTTCATATATATTCTCCCATTCCCTCCCCCGTCAAAAATGAAGTAACTATGAAATTAGTAGAATACAACAAGTAAACAACTACTTACTAAAGCAGCAACATACACTTTGTAGACAGGGTCGGCACAGACCATGGACAGCACACTGCAGCAGGATTCCACCACCACGTCTCCTGAGATACTGGTCTGAGATGACCCACTAGCTGCTCCCAGAGCTCCAGCACTTGTGTTGTTTCCATTGCTGCTTCCGGAGTTTCCAGTGCTTTCACCATTAGCCAGTAATAGAGCACCACTAACATCATGGGAAAGACGTCTAAGTGCCATCTCTCGTATATTCCAGTTTCGAGAAAACAAGCAGCCAACTAGCTCCATCCCAAATACCTGCCAAGGAAGAATGCAGCATTACAGGAGTCAAAATGAGTAATGCTGCAACTTAAGTACCTAACAAAAGCAATCAAAAGAGGAAAGATGCTTCTAGTTAAAAATCATCAAGGCTGACAGCAAAAATATGTCTGAAGGTACAGTGACTTAAAAACCAGTGATAGCAATAAAATATAAATTATATGCTAGCAGTTCTGTAAGAACTCTGTTAACTGAAGTGGGAGGATGATGGTGTGGATGGTTTAATTCACTTTGAATTTTAATTATTAAGTATGAAGTTGGCTTCTAGACATTAACAGTCCTGAAATCAAGGTCTGGCTATACCAGACAAAAATAATGGCAGAAATAAAGGAAATACAAGTTCTCTAATTTCTAAGTGTGTGACCCATGTTCAGCTGAATCCACCTTTACACCCTAAAGGCTATTAGGTCTTTTACAAAATAAAATTACCTGAATCCATGGCTCAGCTGAATCTTTATATGTAGAAGGGATCTGCTGGACTCCATAATGAGTAAGGTTAAAATTGCTATCTTGGGTTCTTCTCTGTGATCCAACTGCAGATTGCTGCTGAGATTGTTGCTGAACCACACGGAGAACAGAAGAATCCACAGGGCTTGGCAATTCATGACTACAGATCAAGAACAAATAACACAGATTAACAAATTAAACATCTGAGGTAAATACTCTAGCATATTCAGAAATATCAATTAAAGATCCAGACACAGATAGGTTATTATACACCAACTGAATCCTCACCTATAGAAATCATGAGATCTCCATTTAGATCTACAAAGTGGACAGATAAGTGGCTCTCTGTTTCTTCTGCATTCTTCTGCCCCTGGAATACAGCAACAGGATAATACGCACTTAAGTTTTACAGTGTACAAAAACAGAAGATGGCATAACTATTTCCAAGTTTTACTGAAGAACATTAGTTTCATAACTAACACTTCTGAACTGAGCCATTTTCAACAGCCTGGGCATTAAAATATGGGTGCCTAAAGATTTTTTTTCTGCATGAAGAAATGCTTCACTTTAGTACCACAATTAATATTTTATGTTATGAATTGAAATTCAGGTCCTTTTGTACCTCAAATATATGAAAATGTTATTTGTTAATGCAAATGTAAATACTGATATACTTTATTTAATGTATTATACAAACATACTTCATAATTCATTATATAATCCTAACTGACTAGTATATGGCTATATATAATGACAAATCATGGGGAGCTGAAAGTCTGTTCCTAACCTTGTTCTAATTGGACATAATCTTTTCACTCAGGTAAGAGAGGCTTAAACCTCTAGACCTGCAGGCAATTTCTCTATCAGAGCATCGAATTACAAACTCGATTTTTGAGTAAGTGATAAAATGAGGTGTATCAATAGTACCTGAATGATACCAAATTCTCAGTTACCAGTCTTCATTTAAGAGCAGATTTATGAGGTTTTTTATTAAAAACAAAACAAACAACCCAAACCCATACTAAGCTACAATATTTTTTCAGATTTAGAGTCACCAGAACTTTATAAAACAAAGATAACATACATATTGACATGCAGTGGTGGTGTAATTTGTTCCTGCAGCCATCTTCACACACAGTTAGACTCTCTTCATCCAGCATGCCTAATAAACAAATGGGGCACATCTGTTCTTCTTCATCCTTCATACTATAAAAAAAAGACATTTGTGATTGTCGAAGAGGCATATCAGAATTCAGAACAGACTTTAACAGTGAAAAAAGATTAACTTCCAGTTTGGAACAGTCACTTCTGAATAACTATAGGCTATTCATGAATCATTCTCCTAAACCTTGGTCTGAATAAGTAAGCAACCAGATTTTTAGAAGCACTGAGTACAGACAACACTTTGTTGAAATGAAAGGGAAAAGTCACAAAACGCATGACATCTTTTCAAACTAGGTCAGATACCAATTAGGGATTGAAAGGCCCAGCTTTGGGCACTTAACATCTTTTCCCTAAGGCTTCTTTAAACAAACCAACCTTCACTTTTTAATTTATCATTTGGTTTTGAAAACCAAGAAATTTTTATATTTTGAAAGCTACCCACATTCTTTTTCATCACATTCCTTTCAGAGTATGGAGTCACAAGATAGTCTTTAGTCCTTTACAGGAAGCTGTAAATACTCTTTGATGAATATAGTAAAACTCAAAAAATACACAACTACTCAAGAATTTTCTGTCCCTAACAGAAACTGATTAAATAGATTCACACC
Organism: Orthonyx spaldingii; assembly: GCA_013397795.1. Taxonomy (NCBI): domain Eukaryota; kingdom Metazoa; phylum Chordata; class Aves; order Passeriformes; family Orthonychidae; genus Orthonyx; species Orthonyx spaldingii. The sequence goes on along the minus strand of VZTJ01005393.1, from coordinate 731,161 downwards.
AACACTAACATGCATGTCACACAGTTTTTTAAAAACAAACCCTATTTTCTGTTTAACTTGGCTTTTCTTTTTCTCCACTTCAGTTTTTAAATGGGTATAACCAGAGATTTACCCAAAAAATTCTTCTGAACTTAAAGAACAGGCAATGAAAAGCACAGATTTTTAATCTTCTGCAATATTGTTTAAATATGCAAAACTCTAAGTATTCATAGCAAAAAATTTAAGTTATAGCTGGTGTGCATCTAAAACTTTGCAGGCACCCTGCATTTGTTCACCAACAATATATTTTTAAAATAAAATTAACTTGTACATGCATTATTTCTATACTCATCTATTCCCTTCTATTTCTTTGCAAATGCTTGCAAAGCTATTTTTTCCTTGAAAAAAAATCCACAAAGTAAGCTTATAGTGAAAAATAATCTTCCACATATATATATATGTATATATATGTCTATACATATATTAATTAGAAACTTATTTTTTGAAGAATTAGCACTAAGTAGAACATAACTGCAGGTCACAGGAATTCTCAGAACTGAGAAAACTTCTGTCTCAAATGAATCTGATGCTCAGTGTTCTTCAATAGCTATACCATAGAGATTTAGACTTGCACAAAATGGCAGCTTCTCTCATTGAATCAATACTGCACGTTGAATCAATATCACCAGGTGTACTGGTGAACAACTGAAAAATCCTTCATCCTGTAAAAAGTGATAACTGATGCAGCAAACTTCACAATCCTGTGGGGAAAAAAAATTCTACACAAAGTATGTACATAAAAGGAACTGTCTGACCAGATAAGCAGTTCCAGAGTAATTATGTATTTAACAGCTGTGTTTATGCAACTTATTTAGAGTGACACAATTTGGAAAAATAAGTAGAAGATGAAGTGAAATTAAGGTCACAGCCTGTATATCAGAATTATAAGCCTGTCTGAATATATTCACCTTACTATATGCTCATTATCACAAAGTAACATATCAAAGTACTCCTTAAGTGAGGTTCCACTTCACACAAAACAAAGCCTCAATTAGGGTTGCCTTCTTTGGTTTGACCTCTCTAAATGATGGACAGTTTACCCACTAAATAATGCAAGCACAAATTATTTGTTTAAAAAATTAATCAGTATATTTTCAAAACCATGGAAAAGAACATACAAAAGCACTGAAGTAGAAGTAGTCAGGGAAAAAAATATGGAAGAACAAACATCACTTAAAATTCACAGACAAGGCATCATTTAGTATTGCACAAACTATAAAACTAATGTGTTAACAGCTCTCTTAAAATAATTTAATCAGCCATTTTTAATGAAGTAGTTTTAAAAACATACGCTTACTTCTTCTGTTTTGGTATTTATATATGTGTTTACATAGAGTGCATTTACCTAAACATTTTTCAGTATATTATCAGAGGCACAAGCTTTTCTCCAAAGCAGGACAGGAGACAAAGAAAAATCCTGTTTATTCTTTTGTTAGCATTCGCACGAGTGCTGTACTTGAAAAAATGCACACAATAGGCTTCCAAAGTTGACATATGCTTCAGTCGTGAACTCAGATTTCAAAAGTTTGTTTTGCAAAATTCATATAGGGTCAAAAAAAGTCTTTTCAGAACTCTACTTAACATTTTCCAAAACGAAGTTACAAAACAAATATGCCCACTTGGTACCAGAGACACTAATGTATGCTTGACTTGATTACTTGCAAATGCAGAGACTTAAAGTGGCTTGAAATGAAAGCAGCTTTGAACAAAAAGAATGCAGGTGATTCTGAAACTACAGAATAAAGCTTGTAATTCCTTTAAAAAATACTAACCTGTTTTCTGAACTAGATGTAGAAGTACTAGATGATGACAATGTATGAGAATTTGACATGCGTGAGACAAACTTCTGGATGGTGTTACGGGATGGAGCTTTGATCCTCGAGCTACGCCTACTGTGATATTTCTGGAACAAACTCTCAACCTAACATCAGAAAAAGATAGCAACAGTCGTATTTATGCTATGAATAGCTTGTAATTAAAAGTCATATTACCAAAGTGTAAACTACTGCTAACAGGAAAAATCTATTCACCTTCACAATAATGCATTAGCAGTAGCAGCAGAAATTTCAGAAGTCTTACTACTAAAAAAATCACAAGAAATGTTTTACACCGAAAACTTATCTGCTTATTGAAAATAAGTTAACAGCCCTAAGTATACACACAATCACTTTAAAATACCCACATTCTTTCTTCCTTTTAGCAAATCAGTGAGACAGACCTATGAATTTGAGTAGAAAATCCCGAGTTGAACCACTTACTGAACTACAGCTCTCTACTATTTATGCAGTCATGTCTTATGTTAGCAGATATTTTTTCCACTTACAGAACTCTTGAGACTGAATTAAAGACATAATTATAAACATATATTCTTGATGCTTTGAAATGGAACAGTTTTCAGCATTTTTAAGATAGTGTCCTGAAGACACTATGGAGTGTATTCTAGACTGTCATTAGATCTATTAGAAATTGATTACCTCAAAGTTCTTCAGTGTCTTTCTCCAGAGCATTGGGTCTGAGGGTTCAAGCTGAAAGACCCGCAGCATAACAAACAGCAGATGAATACAAAACGTCCCACGGCCGCAGCTACAAGTCTGTGAAGAGAAGCATATGGTAAGGCTCTACTGACTCGGCAATTTAAGTCTATCACACAACACACAGGACCCACCCCTGCAACCAAAAAAGTATTTCATATAGAGGCATAAATGTCCCCTTGCATGGCCTTACAAAAAAAGAGAATTCCTAAAATATTATTCAGAAATGCACACAAGAAAGCATAAAATCATGACACCAGTTTTCAATTTAGTTTCTCCTCCCCTCCCCTTTTCTTTTTAAATCAACTGAAGCTATTTTTATGCTTCATACTGGAAGGAATTTATGCACATAATCATAAAACCACACAACATCAATCAAACTTAAATGAGATGCTTCTGTCTACCCAACCTGGATGTGTCCCAATACTGTATAACATTAGCACCAAGAAAGCCTATGAAAAGGACCTCATTATGGGTATTAATGAAATTATCACACTATTAAGGGAATTATATCATGTGTTCGTCATTTATACATATACCATGAACAGAGGAATTAAGTGGTCAGATTTTAGCCAAGAATATGTAAGACATATAATTCAGAGCCACTTCTAGGAATGAGTCTTTTTTTTTTTTTTAAAAAGAGAAGCTCTAGACAAAAGTAGTTTACAAATTCCAAGCTGATTTTGGTATTACATGAGTACAGGTTACAACTTCTAAACATTACTTTATAGAACAGTGATCATCAGGTGATCTAATCTGGCTTTGAACAGTTTTCTGAGATTAATTATGAATTGGTAAAAGCTATAGAGAAGACAAAAATGTTCCCTACCTGAGGCCCAATAAACACTCTGTACTTATTATCAGGGCTGTCGCCTCCAATTAGGAAAGAGTTGGGTCCTATCTGCTGCAGCAAGTAGAGCCTGGCTCGCATCACTTTGTTGACACGGCGATTTGTCTCCTCCGGGCTGTATGGAGAGAAGCCATCTGGAGATGGGGCTCGTCGAGGTGGTGTTATTCGTCCGCTCTGAAACTACAGAAGTGGCTCCGTCATGAGCATTCAAAGGACAGAAAAATGTTTAAATAGGTATGGTTTTATTTATTTATTTACAGAATAAGAGTCCCTAAACCTGGAACTACTACAATCTCTTAGACTATATGATTTAAAAGGATTACTTTTCTCCCATGCCCAGAACTCCAGGGCAGAAGAAAACTGAAATTCTGTAGCTGAAACTTGTCTGACATTGGGACACAAAAGGAGTCTTTTTAAATTGCTTCTTATTTTCATGTCATCATTGGTTGTCTTATCATATTACTACTGAATGATAAAATGTAATTCAATAATAATCAGAGACTTATTACTTAATAAAGAAGATTATTATAAAAGGCTGTAATGCTAATATATTTCGTAAATGAAAAAATGCTTTGATTACAGTTTACAAAAGTGAATACAAGTTCAACGAAGATCAAAAGTTTAAGAAAATTCCAAAGAAAATAAAAAAGGATACAGCTTTCTCCCTTTTCCACCATGAAAGCAACTTTTAGCCGAGGATGTTTTTGGGTTTTTTTAATATTGTTTCCCTATAATCAAAAAATCAGTGGCCCAAACCTTTCAGGAAGATTGTCTTCATTTAAATTCTTCACATTTCTAACATTATTAGATGCACTAATGGTTCCATCCCATTTCAGATCTGCTTTTATTTATATGCACTGAATTTCATGTTAGGATGAAAGTAATAATGAATTCACTGTCCATAATATAAATAAAATATAACCTGGATTTTTAATGTTTTTAATGTGAGAAGTTAATAATAATAAAAAAACCCAACCAAGTAAAAATGCATCAAAGAAAAATTTAAATATTGTGGTGAGTTCTTTTCTTTTTTTCAACCTTCCAATTTCTCTTGTCAAGAGGAAAAGACCACTGCTGCTGTGCTACTTGTTATACTTGTCTCTAGTTCAGAATGGCAGTGCATATTTTAACTGGTACTAGAAAAACTTGTTTAGAACAATGGGACAATAAAACCAGTTAGATCTTATTTTTCCTCAAATTGCACTGTGAATTTAACTGTTGCTGAGCATTTTTACAACAAGCTAGCGTATTAGATATTATTGCCCAAAATATACTCTTGATCTTCTTTAATTAAGCCAGTTAACTCTTGCTCAAAACATTCTATTCTAGATCTTCTCTAGAATACAGTGATAGTGATTTTAGACTTCTCACAATGTACATACGTAAGTCCTTCCTAATCTGTGCATAAAGATCAGTTCTGAAATAGAGTATCACAACAGCATACCAGTAGCACTTTTCTACAGGAATCTTAATCTCGTCCACAATCATATCCTTAATAGAATATACCTGCCTAGAGAACTGACAGGCAAGAGAAACTCACTACAGTAAAAAAAAAGAAAAAAAGGAAAAAAAGAAGAAGAAAAAAGGATAAAAGGAAAAAAAGGTAAAAAGAACAAAAAAGAAGAAAGAAAAGAAACTAGCAGCACTTCATGCTAATCAAGCTAAGAGAACACACATATATTCATGACTGAGTATCTATATTTCATTTATTTCTTAGCAATAACAAATGAAAACAGGACTGAAGGAAAAAGAAAACACACATGAGGAAATACCAAATGAGGTATGTATATCACTCAAGTGATACTCTGTAAGAACCTCTTTATATCAGGACCTTGCTCTGCAGAGGGAGGACCAACTGCCCTATAAGCAAAAGATTGTAGAATATAGCCAAATTGAAAATTACATCACAGCTTGCAACTTACAGGCACTGGAGATACCCTTTTTCTTCTAACACCTGGTGACTCAGATTTAACTGTCCTAGCAGACGATGAAGAGGAGCTGCTAGGAGAGGGACTACGTCTTCCCTTCTGTGTAGGTGAAGAAGCAGTGGTTTGTCCTTCAGCTTGAGGGTCTAGACAGAGTTTGTTCATTTCTGATCCATCTGCTTTTCCAGGGATAGGTTTCACCACCTTGCAGGAATTAAACCACACGTTAAAATTATGAATTGGTAATTTTACATTAAAGCAAAGCAAATTAATCAAGAATTTTTTTCTATAATTAAGCCATTATACAGGTATCCAGATAGTTCTTAGGCCATACTACTAACATCTAGGAGGGATTAGCTTACTGCAACACAAAAGCAAGAACCCTTCTTCCTGTCTATTTGCGCCACTTATGTTAGTTGTAGTAGCAACTGACTTGATTCTCAAAGTACTTCTATAATTATTACTCATGATATCTCAAAGAATAGCAGTCTTCCCATCTGGATAGTAGAAGCCAAAAATATTTTTTTCTCTACAGGTACTGTCTGCTTATTAAGAGCTTTAATATTGGATCCATTCATTCTACATGGTACCATATGGAAAATACTAAGGCTATTATTTCTATAGCACAACACTTTTCCAAACTGAAGACTTCAAACATGGAGGGAATCCAGCAAGATTAGGTGTGCTGTTCTTTGCAAAAACAACTTCCACATTTTTTGTCTGCCATACAAACAAAATAGCTACACCACATCTGGCATCTGAGCTAACCACTGTGCATGGTGCTGCACAATATGGACAGACACCGGTGCTCAAGCAAAGGGAGTACATACACTTCCAATACAGCGCTTTGTTGCATGAACACTTAATTTTGACCCTGAGGATTGGAATATTTCAAGACAGCTTTCAGCTTTCTGCCTGTCAGACCCACATAACACCTAAGAAGAGCAACGTCCCTGAGAAACGAATTAAAAACAATCACACTGGTTAGATTCAGTTTCAGTTTTAAATTTCTCAATGTCTCAGAGGTTTGACTCAACACTGGAAGGAAGCTCCAAGCAACACCTCAGATAAACAGAGCAGATCTCTTCTAGAAAGTTCCACAGGTCTCTTTGAAACAAAAAATGAAAGGGGCTTTCCCTCTTCAGGGTAGGAAGAGACATCTAGACTCAGTGCCCAGTTACTAAAGTGAACAAGATAAAAGAGAAGTATAACGAGCAGTGAAAACCTTTGTTTCCCCTCCTACCAATTACAGTAACACTTCTCCTTTCCTGAAAGATCAGAATGCAAATTCATGTACCTATGGACAAGCTACAGTTACCAGCTACTTGTGCTTAAAAAAAAAAAAAAAAAAAGTCAAACTATAGTAATTGAGGATCTGGAGCATCAAATGTTGTATTAACACACCCAGAAACCTCAAAGGAAGTGGGCTGAGCAGGGAAACAATTTCAACCTATGCAGTAACAAACAAGCATTTAAATTTTTAAAGTTAAAGTTGTGTTATTTGACCGCTTGAGGTATTGGGCTTTGGTGCACTTTTAAGTATTTTCAATGCTGTTCTCAAAACAGAACCAACAGAACCTTCTTATTTCGGTTCCAGAAAAGCTGTTACCAAACACTTGCCTACTGCATCAGATGGTCTTAACTTTACATTAGTGGTACACGGGAGTCACATCAACCAATGCAACTACCTTTATAGGTTAAATAATGGCTCTTAATTAACCAGCATTATGCTGAATAGAATTGAAACTACTCTTACAATGTTTCAGGTTTGATCTACCTGCATTTCTTAAAAGCACTTCCAAGCCATTTATGCCAAAGCAGTACCCAGAAGGCTAACAGAACACTGTCATCCAAATTTCAGCAGAGCTGAGAGCTGGCTGCAGGAACAGCTGAGTTTGGGTTGTTTCTAGTTTGGGCAGGTTGTCCCCTCGGTTGTTGCCGCCGGAGGGCAGCAGTGCCGCAGCCGTCAGTGAGCGCTCACAGAGCTGCACCGCGATAACGCCTCTGCTCAAAAACAAACAGCAACAAACGCGGCACATCTCAGAGAGCCAGCCACGCTGTCCTGTTACGCACCGTGTAGGAAATGGACAGAAGCACTATAATTAAGAGTACAGAAATTGTTAAGACAAAGAGGTTTCTAACAGAAAGACATTTAAGTGATTTTTATTTGTAATAGCTGGTACAGATACTGTCCTTCCATCAGTACCACTTACCACAGGGCCTCTCCTGCTTCTTCTTTCCAGCCATTCATGCTTCCAGGCTGGCATACACGTTGCCTTGAGTTTCTCCCTGATCATGCGCTCTTCTGGGCGGTCATCCATCTTCTGCAACCCCCTGAGGGTTTCTTTATTCTCCATGTCACGACTACAGCAAAGAAAAAAAAGTCATAAACACAATTAATTTCAGTTGAAGTATAATGCCACAGCATTCTTAAACTTTGTGCCACCCTATTCTCCCTCTCGTTGCAATGTAGCTGCTAAAACATTATTTCCACCAGACTGCAAGAAGTCTTTTAAGAGTTACAACTAATCTGTTATTCTGCCATTTGAAGCAGAATACCTGTTTGAGGGGCATTTCTTTAAAATGTGTGTACTGCCTGTAGAACTGAACAACCAGTAAAAATGAAGATCTTGGCAAATATAAAACCAATACAAAAATCACCCTCTCTGTCATGCCATTCGTCAAAGATTTCACAAGTGTTGCAGTGGTTCATGCATTTCTTGGTAATTCAAAGCTTACAATCACCATTTTAAAATAAGTTACAAAATGCATAAAAATTAAAGACAAAAATTTTTCATAATCATAGGATGGTACAAGCATGAAACTATATATTAGTGCCTTTTCTTATATCAACTCTGCTCAAAAAAAGAGAATTTGTCAACTAATACACAGTAAGTATCTGAGAATAATAAAATGGCCTCCTGCTGTGGGCAGGGACACCTCCCACTACATCAGGTTGCCCCATCCAACCTGGCCTAAAACATATTTAAACTGGACACAGAAGTCACAAAATTAAGGCTAGTGGCCTCGTGAGTTCTTTCCAAGTGACTAATGACTCAAGAGCTTTTAAAGTCAGCTATAATAGGAGCAAAATTCACAGCAAGTTCATATCTGTAAAATGAAAATTTAATCCATCTGAGCTTGTACTTTTTGACCTACAGCAAAGAAGTTCTTTGTGATTGCTGGCAACAATAAAAAAATCAAAAAATACTGCCAGGCACTGAAAAGCAAATATGAACAGTCTGGAAGATTTCCTGATTCTGTTGAGCTATCTGCTAAATCACCAAGAAAACCACATTCGTAAGCAGCAGCACATGATCCCCACCCATCCTCCTGAAGCCAGTGCTCTTTAAAAATAAGCAAGCTTGATTAAGCCAACTGTCAGAATGAGATTTTATTCCAACAATAAAATCACAACTGAAAGAGGAAGACTATATTATAATTTATTTACAACCACTGCTTTCTTGCATGCAGTCTCAGCTTTTAAAACATTTAACCATGCAGTCACAACTGCATTTATGTACTGTATGATGACCTAGAAATATATTCCCTGCAATATTCATTGCAATAAAATGATGTTAAAATTACAATTCCTATCTTCAGCAGCATTGTATTACCAAGGTCACTTATCACAAATCTGTACTTAAAAGAAAATGAAAAGTTTTTGCTGGTCAGAAGCAGAGTACTGTTATTTTTTTTCTTCTCTCATTGTAGAGACAAAGGAAACAAAGGATTCTGAGGCAGGAAATAATTCTTCCTGTTCAGCGCTGAAACGTAATAAGCAGATGGACACTGTAAACAAAATATATTTTCTTTCAAGCTACCTTTTAAACCTACTGTTAATAACTGATTTTAGATATGTGGAACTATGTGATTCTAGTGATTAAGGACTTAAAAATGTTTATAAGTAGAAATGCAATCCACCTAAGAATGAATGTTTTTTCAGAGGTTAAGCATTAATGCTTGCTTAATTCTACAAGTAATGCAAGTGACATAATAATAATTTTTGTCCCAGTATTAAATTCTGTAACATTGCCTTCTAGAAACAGAGACAAAATTAGTGATAATTAATGAAAAACTATGATATTATAGCAGTAGGTAGAGTCCAAATGAAGAATGTGCCTGAAAGTTTCAAATGTGGAAGAAACCACTGTGTAAGAAGAGTCAAGTTTAAATTTTTCTTCAGTCAAAAATATCTGTTCAAAGACAAAAAATATTTGACAAGAACAGAAGAGTTCTAAAGTAATATAGCTACAAGTTAAAATATAATTATTTTTATATTAGTTATTTCACGGCATGAACCATCTCAATTGCATGAATACTTCATATACTAGATAGAAAACACACCAGCAGTGAAAGAATAACACAGTATTTCATTTGTTCCTATAACCATGATTAACTTCCCAACTGATATTAAAAAAGTCTTTTAGAGGCCCTTGGACTTGAATTCATGAACAATGTAATATAACAGTAGAGGCTTCACAATCTCTGCTTGTTCTTGGAAAAGCAGAAGCAGCTATCTTCCTCTCATGTGACAGCTAAACCGATCTACTCTTGCCTGCACAAAGAACTCTTGTGCTCTCTCTACATGCAAGTGGGAAAGACCAACTGAGTCTGAAAGCTTTTGCTTAGTAAATTAGTTACCTTATGCAGAATTTAAGTTGTATATATATCTATATATATTTCTTTTCATGTATAGAACACAACCTCTTAAGTGATCAAAACAACTTCATATTTTAACTCAAGCCTTGGCTAAAACATTCATTAAGTATTCTTATATGCTGAGTCTGTGGAAAAAATATTTTTCCTGTGACTCCACCAAACTCCTACATACTGCAAGATACTCTCTCACTTTGTGACCCTGAACCTGCAGGGTTTGAGGTTTTTGTTTATTTGTTTTTTAAATCTTAAGCAAACTCCCTCATCTATTCCAGGCAAGATGAGGTTTTTCTACACAGCAATGTCTTGATTGCCAGTCTCTACATCACTGTACCTCAGCACAAAACAAAACCAAGAAATTCAGAGCAGATTCCACCGAACACTTCATCCTGCAGTGTACAGAGTACTCTGATCTTCATACAGCAGCACCTATTCATGATAGCCATGTGCTTAAGTGACTTCCAGGTGGTGTTTTATTTGAATCACAGTCTAAAGCTAAAGAGCAAGCTAAAAACAAACCTCAGAGAACATGCTTGGACCAGGGGAGTTGTACATTTCTCAACAGCCCACTCCTCTGCTTCATCAGGATTTTGCTCTTAAATGTTTCAGCTTCTCATGAGTCAAACAAAAAGAAGATAAAAGACACTTTTTTCTGATAAATTTTAACTTTTAAACTTTGCCTCCCTCCCCCTTAAGGCAACACCAAGTATCTTCTGAATTCTTTGTATTGGTATTTTCAAACCAACAGACATCAGCTCCTCTATTAATAGTCAAGATGTTCCAAAGAAGTTCTGGAGCAATGAGCAAGGTCAACAATGTGATGAATACTGGAGTCTAATGCATAAGATCACTTATCTGCACCTTAACAACTGCATTATTCACTTTGGATTATTTGCTTCATGAACAATGAAACTCAATACAGTAAGATTAACATACTGCATTGGAAACAATGTGCTGCAACATCTTATGCAACAGAGAAGGCAAAATGTCCTTCGTTTCTGTGTCTTAATTTTGAAGACTTGCACACAGTAATTCAGTTGCTAGATTATTAACAACTTGTTTTCTGTGGATCAATGACTCAGTATTTTAGAAGGAGGTATGCAGCACACATGCTATTTTAGTAAACTGTGGTGAAGCACACAAGCAAACTTTACTTCTAATAGCTTAGTGAATTCAGTACTAATTCTCTGCAAGTATTTTTCTTACAAAGGTTATATACTGGTAAATGAAAGCTCAACTGTAGCTTCAATTCATTTGCCAATTGTACATTTCATTGTACTTCTCAAAAGTTAAATGTCTTGGCTTCTCTGCTATCTTTTTTGGATAAAAAAGCTTTATCTAATAGCGAGGCTGGACCACATTTTATTAGCAGCAGGAAGACAGGAAAAAGGCAGTTCTGAAATGAGAGTCAATTCACCAAGAAAGGGAAGTTCTATTTGCTGTATGCACAAATACCCAATCACAGCAAGGAGAAAAGTTATTAGCTGCTGACTTGTTTTGGTTTTTTTTCTTTTAAATATTTGTCTGAAGCAATTTAGCAAAAGCAACTCACATATCAGCAATGGTCAAACCATGGGGAACCACAAGAAACATTTATGAACAGAAGTGGTCACAAAGAGCTACCTCAGAACAATCAATGCAGTTAATAACACGTTTGATGGAAGAGCACTGGATAAGAAAAAATGAATACAGGAGAAATTATATAATCTGTTCAATACAAATGCCATCTACTGCAACAATCAAAACTGGAAGTGACCTTAGATGGGATACAAAAATCTCATTTTGAGCATCTTAAGCAAGAGTTAAGAATATGGTCACCCAGCTAAATGCAACCCAAGCCTCAACAGATCCCAAGAACACCACGCTAGTCGGCTAGCCAAGAGGCATGCTAGGAGCAGTACTCAATGTGATGAACTGGGACAAGAGTGAGCCATTCCCTGTACTGAGGAGGTCAGCCACTAGTATTTTAGATAACTTCTTGCCAGTAACAGTTCCAGTAGTGCTCACAGTCTCTCTTTTGGCATTAAGTACTTTTAATGAAATCAAGATCAGTAAATAAAAAACAGATCAAGATGGAAAAGGCATGGTCTGTCCTCCTGTCAAGTCTCCTGTTCCTTCTCCTGTTGATTCACTACTGCTGGCATCTATCATCTAACCATATGTGTCCATTCTAACAAAGCAAAAGATCAAGTATGGCACATACTATGAAAATGAAAAATTTAACAGGGAACCTTCTCAACCTGGTAATAAATGGCAGCAACTGCCACTTAACAATAGAATTGAATGTGCTATTTCCTACAGACAAAGGTACCTGGCTTCCTAAAATAGTTACAGAGACTTTAGCTGAATTTTATAGAAGTGTGAAATTTAGTTGTATTATTCTGTTCAGAGTACTCCCTTGAAAGGCTGGTATGTCAAAAGGTGCAACGGTCAAAGAGAGTATTTCACTGCTAACAGGACAATATGCACAACCAAAGTTCTATCTCCATAGACTGAGCCATCCCCTTCAGTGGAACCTTAAAGGTCCTGGTCAAGAAGGGTCATTCTTCCTGTAAGCCTCAGTGATGAAGGCTCAAAACTCCAAAGATGGATGTCAAGACATACAGAGGTAAATTTTCTGCATGGATTTTCTAGCTCCTATGAAGTCAAATTCATCTATATAAAACATTTGTTTTATTTTTTGCTCTGAAACCACCTAGCTAATCCTTTGAGATACATTTACTCAGTAGCCACTGAAAATGAGTCCTCCTATCAAACAAGAAATGACAATCTCAGTTTGCAGCAGATGCTTGCTACAAAGCTAATGAAATCGGCTTCTCTCCTGTGTATTTCCTAAAAAACCTATCAGATATCTCACACAAGTATTACAGTAAGTTCCTAGGACTCTCTAATTCTATCATTATTTAGTCAGCCAGTTGCAGTGCAGATGGATCAGGGTGTACACATAGGTGTTTTCATGATGTGAAAAACAGCAGTAACATTACATGATCTTGCAGAATCTTCACTTTCATAATAAATGTTTTACAGAGGAAATCTGGCACTTTATCTCTAGAACACTAAAAGTTTATGCCATCATTGAGCAGAATTTCTAAAACTTACAGGAGGCAGATAATTTATATTGATACAAGAGACCCAAAGGTACAATAGATGTACAGTTTAATTATGTTAATAATTTTATGAGTTTTGCTTAATATACCCACAATAAAGGTTCATGTATTTATTACTGTATGACAAACTTCAGCATCCCAGCAGAAAGCAGAGCCCAGTATGCCCAGTTCATATCATGTCAGCTGAAGCCAATATGCAAGTCCTGTCCCCATTGTGGTGCCATATACCACTGGGCCTTACTTCAAAAACAGTGGTAATGTCATTACAAAGACTGAACAGGAGTGCTCACTGACAGTCAGCTATACGATTAGTTCATCTGCTCCAGGTTATCGGATCTCAAGCACAGGTGTTAGAAAGCGATTCTGTCCCCCAGGTTACCCCACCAGAGTCCTCCTCTAGCTCTTACTGAAGTATAAGAACAAGTTTTTACTTGATACATGTAATGTAAATAAACTCCCTTTTTAACAGAATCAAATTCTTCACTTCTAGTACGAAGTTTGATCTCTTAGGCACCAAATCAATCTTTCGCTTCAGATTCTTCAAGGCTGTCCTAGCTCAAATTAGGAGTATTAGTTGAAATGTGATTGGCCAAGACATAGGAAGGATCAGGTCAGAGCAGATATGGTCCTTGCTGATGCAGAAGTCTCCAGACATTAACAGAAAGATGAGAATTAAAGGTAGGGTAAAACCCGAAATACAAGTCCTGAAACAAAGTTCTCATTGGAAATTAATTTTATATGTCAATATATCAGGTACATATCCTAGTGTTTCAAGTGTCTGTCCTACTTTTAAAGATAAAATTGCTTATTATTAATTAGATGACTGTCAGAGAAGAGTAAAACATCTCCACACATAATGCACGGGATTAAGAGTTTCTTAGTCAGTTTTACTCCCCTGTCACCAGTAGAAAACATCAGATATTTCATACAAAAAATTACACTTTGAATCAGCTTATGATACTAGCATTAAGCATATAAGCCTGCACGCTACATTCTCCACCTTGAATGAGAATGGCAGAAATAACACAGCATACAAACTAGTAGCTTGGACAGGATAAGCCACATAGAATTTAAAAGCTACAACCTACTAAATGATTTGTGTAAGAGTTATAAATGAGAAAAAAATTAGAATGGTCTGACCCTGTTCAAAATGGCAGAATTATCAGCAGATACCAAATGTTCAGAGATTATTGCTGGAAAGCTCTCTCAGCAAAATATTATCATAAAAATAAACAATGAAAGAAGGCAAATGAAAAAATTGAAGGCTTGTATATATGCTATTTCTAGAAAAGAAACATAACATCCTCTACAGATTTTAAGTATTAACAACTGGTTACTCTGGCATCACAGAAGGAGACCAGAGATGCAGAAAGAAATTTAACAGGTCTCCTGCTCTTTTCTGAAAAATGATCTGACTGACATGCTTTCGTGATAATCATTATTTCTCACCAGGGTTATATTTGTTTCTTAACGTACACTGCTGACAATTACAACCAATTATTATTGTTACCTATTAGTTGTACTGAAGTAGCGATTAGAAGTCACGAAGCAGGCCTCTAGTATTCTAAACATTCCAGTTTGGGGGTTTTATTTATGTTCTGTTATTTGGTACTCATTTTTTAAAGTTTATGCTTTTTCCTTTTCCTCTTTTCATATTTCTTGTCTATATATTTATCAGTCCAAGTTACACTGGGAATTAATATCATTAGTATGATACCATGATATAGAAACAGTAAGCTATACTAAACAGGAACTAAACTTGCTAAAGATANTGTGTATATATATATATATATATATATATATATATCTTGCTTACTGACAGTGAGAGACTCATTCAAAAAGGTCCTGTGTTCTGAAGATTCATGCATACACTGAATTTTGCTCAAAGGCCAAAGTGGGCTAAATGTTTCCACAGAGATTTCTGACTGTCACAAAGAGCTTTACTACGGTGCAGAAATGACATAAAAATTTCCTCTCAAGCCTATTCTGAGTAACTGCTGGGTGAAAAAATACAACCCTAATAACCCCTTCACCCACTTATGGCAAATCCATACGGAACAGCGTTCTCTTCTGTCAGCAGAGAACCACAGGGGAACTGGCTCTCACCATGAAGATCCAGATTTAGGTTATGCAGCTCCTTAATGCTCACACATGCAGTGGCCTCGCAGGCGTAGTGTGCTGTGTGCTGAACAGGGCTGTCTCTCTTCGAACAAGGAGACCTTTTAGTGGTATCTGTCAACTAATCTAGCCACAGGCCAACTATACAGTAACTACACCCACTTTAACAATGGCAGCTACTATTGCAAATGTTTATTTTTTTAAGACAGCAACAAGCTACCATGACAAAAAAAAATTACAGGAAAAGGCATTGAAAACTTCTGTGAGCATATGGCTAAAAATGATATAGACTCAGTAACTCCTGTTTTGTCTTCTTTAAAATCTACAGAACAAAGAGAAAATAAGTGCAGGAATCTTACCAGATGAAGAAGAGAGTGTTTAGTGAGATGATTTTTAAAAATAATTTAAAAAAAATTAAAAATCTATGAAGTTCACAAGCAATAAAAATATTTTTCCACAATAACCAAACAGGTCTCTGATAATAAAACAAAAAAGCCAATACAGGACAGCAAGTATACTCCTTTAAAATATACCATTTTTTATCATCTTCAGTGGATTCCCGAGATTTTATTTTAAAACTTTGCTGCTTTCACGTCTCACTTTAACAATGTATTTAAGTTTTTAACTTATAGTAATGCATACTCCTTACAAAATGTAATTCTTGATACTAATTACAAATTACATACTGTCAGAGTAAAAATGCAGTGAGCTCATTTCCATATGATATTGGTCTGGGTAAAGGAAAATAGGTATCTTCAGTATTTGCTTAAAATTGACTTATAAATTGCAGACACATTCACATAGTAGTGAAAGCATAACACAAGAGAAGCATTACTTTATGAGAATTCCAGCTTGTCACCAGTGACTTGAGGAAAGATACTGTCCCACGTGAACCAAATTTGATCAGAAAGCCTTTGCATTCACATTTTCAGATTAACCATTTCATCCCAGGCTCCTAGGCACAATATATTGTACTGTGCACGAGCAACTGCGAAGAACAGTATCATAAAACATGGGCACCCCTCCATAAAAAGAGAAAAATAACATTCATAGATCTAGAAAGATGCATCAGAATGAAATTATATAGATAGATACTGCACTTACACTAAACATGCTAGTCAATGAAAAGGAATAGTCTGATTTCATCAAAACATACCATGCAAGGGAAATTAGAAGCAGTATGAAGCTTTACACAGTACTTGAGGGATGATGTAAGAGTAAGAGCTATTAGGTCAGCTGCTGTCATTATTCCTATCTGTGAAACACTATTAAAAAATGAAACTAGCACAATTAATTTTTATCTAGTGATATGCATGGAGTCTTTCTAAGTCCAGGTTCATTAAAGAGGAAAAGTATTTGACATGAAGTGCTAAGTCTTTTTAAGACTCTAGTGGTGAATAAAGATGCCTTAATTATGTTCAGATTTCAGTTAGCATACTGACTGCTAGCGGACTATTCCCAAGCTGCTGCAGGTTTTGTCAGCCACCGAGAACTGTCGTCTCTCTGGGTATTAAAACCAGTGCTCAGAATGTACAGCTCTACACACAGACTCCCTGCATCCCACTCTGACTGCCATCCTGAGTTCCTAAACACATGGCTTCAGTAATGATTACAGAAAAAACAGTAAGGGGGAAGGCAAATTGCACTTCCTGTAAAAAGTCATCAGATAGCATTTACTTAATGTGAATTCAGAATGTTGTGAGGGAAACTGTGGGTGGTACCTTCACTTTTGCCTTTTAGCAGTCTAACAGAAAATGCTTTGGCTACTTGCAATTTCTTGCATTTATTTTGGCAATTTTTGATTCAAGCACTTTTTAGTATTCCCATGCTTGCCATCTCTAAGAAATAGTATCTTTCCTCCAGGATTGTGCAGAGTGATTGTTTATCAAAAATTCTTAAAATACCATCGCTGTACTGATTACACTACCACCTTGCACACTGAAAGCCATTCCATACATAAGGCAGTACAAAAAACTTAAAAGATATGACCTATTGGAAAAAAATAAACCACACTGTGGAACAATCCCAATTCTACACTGACATTTACTCATCTCCCACTACTGCATTATTCAAGCATTCTGGTTATAGATACTTACAAGGTAGTTGTAACAAATCTGTCTCTAATCTCATCCAGGACTTTGAGACCACAAAATATACTGAACATAAATAGTAACATTTTTAAACAACTAAGGAACACTAGATCATGTCACCTGTATGTATGGTTGGCAGAATGATGAACAATTTCCTACTGCTGTTAAAACCCTTTTGAAGAGGAATGGAGGAAGGAGTTCCAGAACTGGATAGTTAATATTTTACTGTCCTCTCTAATTAGCAGCACAACTGAGTAAGAGTAATTACTGTTCATTACTACATTCTGAGATCTCCTCCCGAAGGTAACTGCACGGGGTTTGGCTGGGAAGGACTTACAATAATAATTTAAACTTTCATACACTATTGTCAAATTAAATCAGATTAGTTAAATTTACCCTTTTTTTTATTCATCCAAAAGAATCAGGGAAGGAGGAAAAAAAGTTATGAAAAATGTTATGAAACAGGAATAAGCACAGGCAATCGCAGAATACAAGTCTTCTGGGCATACAAAGGAGTTCAAACAACTATAAAAAGTTAAACAATTGAACTGAAAAATCTCTAAAACACTTATTTCAAAAATACTAACAGCAGCACTCACTACTTGCTTTATTACCATGAATAGGTATTAAAGTGACTTTAAAAAAAGCTTCATTTATCCTAAACCAGGAAAGAAAAAGCACAAAAGAAATAACCCTTGTCTTTGAAGAAGTAGCCTCGCATTGCTGAAGCTACAAAATAAGTATGATTACAAAAGAGCTCATTTACTTTCTCATTGAGAAAACTACTGCACTGTTTATAGGACAAGCACTAAAGGTGTTTTCAATGGATTTCATGACAAGACAATCATTTGGAGCATAGGAACATACAGGTATATGTATACTTTAGGCAGAGGAGACATTTTCAATTATAAAGATCTTTCTTTCACCTATTAGATATCCTTAAAAAGAGAACTTAAGAAGCAGAATTAAAATGATGCACTTAAACTTCAAGTTTAGCTTTATCTGGGATTTGATTTAAATATTTAATACTGACAGTCATCATAAATGCAATAATTAGTACTTCAAAAAGTGCACAGTGACAGATCCTTCTTTATAACTATCTGCCCATTAAACTTCTTGATTCATCAGAAATTGACTGTCAGCATTCAAGAAAAAGGTTATGATTTTCTTTATGTTATTGACCACTTAAGGTATCAGTTACCATTTAAGATGTATTTTTCTTTAGCCACTTAAAACTAGCAATTACTCAGACCATCTTTTGGGTAGCTGGCAGCAAGTCTGTGTCCATCCAAACTTTTCAACAATGAAGTCAAAGCAGAACTGCAAGAAAAGACTTCAAGCCATGAACCAGCAACCAAGAAAAATTTGATTAAGAATTGCCATGAAATTCATCCATATTAAAGCACCCTGAAAGGTACAGATAGGAAGCAGTTACTAATCATTTGTGCAGTACCCTCAAGCACTGCTTCAGCTGAGATAGCAGCATTCAGTGAGGGCCATGGCTTCAAAGAAAAAAAAACAACCCATTAACACACAAGTGTACTTTCAGATTTTTAAACTGCTCTCCCACATAGCCCAGAAGACAAACATTGTGTTTGTTCTACAATACTATACACTAGGCTTTTGAGGACTACTCATGTAAGCTCATCAGTGCAGTCCTCAAACATCCATCTTCTGGCCACAGTTGTGTTTGAACTCTACAAATTAATTCTGGTGGAGCAGTTCTCTGAAATTTAGACATTATTATTAAATTCCCATTTAGAAAACTAAAATAATAATAGCAAAATCCTTTCATGAATATTGCTAATATATGGAAGAATGGCATGCTCCCACATGAGGTTCACAATGCCTAAATACATTCATGCACTCTAATGACAACATTTCCTTGCTTCACTGCTGCCTCCCCACCCAAAGGAACTAATTTAAAAATGTGATATAAAACGTGTTCAGGCTCTCATGAAACATTAAGGCTTACCTGAGCTTTACAGTGACATGAAAGCAGTGCAGTGCTTCCCTGAGACCAGCAAAGCTGAATGTACTAAAGTTTTTATAACAATAACTACACTAATAAAAATTTAGGTATGCGTAAAAGTAAACTTTATCCAATGTGCCAAAATCAAAATAACTATAAACATTTTTGATAGGTTGAAACCTATCAAAACCTCACCTACAAGAAAGAAGTCCCACGGTTTTCTCAAACTTCTCATGAGACATATTTGAGAAACTTGTATTAACAAACATTTGTCTAGAAGATGACATTTCACTAGAACACATAAGAAGTAAGCCCATATCAAATTAGAATTTCAAGTAATTAAATTTGGGCTTGTTAAGAAAGCCTTCTAAAGTAAATTTACAGCATGGTTTTCCAATGTCTTTATTTGCAGACTTTATTTCAAAATTATACCTTTGTACAGAGAAGCCCTGCCTTTCTTATTTTTCCTCAATTTGTTAACTAAGCTGTTAATCCTGGAGAAATATGCATATCTATGGTTCAGAAATACCTGTTCTATAACAAACTAATCAAGTCAAATGTCAACATCCATGTTTTGTCCGTTTTTGGTTTTGTTTTTTTTTTCTAAGATGTCTTCCTTCACAGTGCCTATTTGGAGACTAATAGTGTAATTCAGGTGGCTGCGTTTTATTCATTTATATATGGCCCTTGATACCTTTAGCTTAGAAGCCAACTCTCAAAAACATCCTCAACTGAAAGTACTTCCTTATCCGAACTGTGATTTTTCCACAGCTCTCAGCATGCCGCCCTAAAAAAACAATATGCCAGATGTACCATCCATTTGAAATAAGCAATCTGAAATAGGGAGAAGTCCAATTACAAATATTTTGATTTTATTCCACCAACTGATTAACAACAATTATTATTATGAATTAGAGAGTATGATTCAGGCAGCAGTGAAAATGAAAGCATTTCTGTAATTTACTTAAAATAGCACAAAAGAAACTTCAGTCCTGAATAGAGGATGCTTTCTTCAGAGAGTCCCAGCATGCTTTTGTTTTTGTAAACTCAAGAAGTATGAGAACTTTGATTTTCAGGTTCACATGTACTGTACTTGGAATATTTTGGGTGTTTTCGTTTTTTTGGGGTGGTGGTGGTGCTTAGTTAGGAAAATAACTTGCAGGGCAAGTTAAAGCTGTATGGGAAAAGCATGTATGGTGTGTCAATCCCTGGTGTAAGTACATCATTTATGAAAGAATCATGAAATAAATGTATTTCATATTCTATTTTGTTGCCGCCAACACATAAAGCACTTTAAAAATCCACATGTTAAGCAGAAAGCCTGCCACACAAAGCTCTATGTACAGGACAGTATCTTCATAGTTCTGTTAAGTTTTAAAGCAAGACAGAACTTTGTATGCTGCTCATATCATATATATCCCTCCCTATAAGGAAACTTTAATGTGAGTATTGCTTTAATGGACAGATGTTTTACCCATTACTTGTATCTTCCAATGCATTAAGCTTTAATGCTGCCCCCCAGCAATGCTGGATTCCAGACAGCTTCCATACAATTAATTCACAACTAACACTTTAACGACAAAAGGTAAGAAAATGTGGTCCTGTTTATGGACATATCTGCCTGCTTTAGAGGGATATAACACAATTGCAGCCCTCATCTCCTAGAGCAGACTGGTTTTTAACTTACCACCCAACGCTGTCAGTGCAACCAGCATCACACAAAATTCAGCACTGGGTGGAACACACAAACACAGACTGGAGGCGATGCCACTGCTGAGTGCCACACTTAAACGCACTTCAAGTGTTTGTGAGAAAATGTACTTACAGCAGTGTGATGTGCATTTAGACTTATGAAGCCTGCTGTGCTCCTCTTCTCAGGGCAAGGCACACTTAAGACATGACATATAAAGCTAGCGTAAGATTTCAAACTGAAGCCGCAATTGAAAGCTTTGTGAAAGCTATGCAGTTCATTTCACAGTAACTACTTCCCAAGGTCAATTTTTAAAATTCAACTTCCTAAAATTCAATATACTATGAAATATTGTTAGGCTATTAAGAAAAAAACCAACTGTGTAATTAATCTTTTAAAATCTGTCATGCATAAAAACAAGATGCAACGTTTTCCCTAGTTAGCTCATTTGAAAACACAAAATCAACTAAGTAGGAATGCTGAATGTTGTCTCAAAAAAACCCGAAGTAAAGCGGGCAGTTTTATTCTGAATACTACAACTTAATCATGTACTCATACAAGAGAGAAGAAATTTGGCACAAAGACTACTCTATAGGCCAGAATTGAACCAGATCATAAAACAGAAAAGTCAGAAGTACTACATTTTTCTGTCACATAAAGCAGCTTCCAGCAGGCTGCAATAAAGTTCTAAAACCTTCCTATATACGAGCAGTATGTGACAGAGATTTAAGGTATTTTTAGCATTATAACGCAGGCTTTAAGAAAAAGCTGAAGTTAGTCTCAGGAGACGTTGCCAAACTGAATGCCATATGAAACACGTAAATTGGAGGTTCTGAGAGTTTACTGAAAGTAACCAGGTGACGACACAGAAAAAGTAAAAACTGCAAGTTTTATATTTTTTAACCAAGCATCTTTCAAAAATTTGAGGAATGAAAATCAAAAATGTTTAAATTGTTTTTCAGAGTATTCATCTAAAAGCAAACCTGTTTAAGGATTACACCCAAATTTCATTTCTTCTTACTTCCCTCTCTACCATTCTGTATCAATTAAAAGCCAAGGTGCTGGATGTACTGGTGTCAGTTTGGTAATGGATCTCAACCTCAGACATAAGCATTTAAGATTTATAGATGAAGACATTTTTAAGCATTAAAAAACACACTATTTTAAAAAAATAATAATTAAACAGCAAAGAGTATCTAAAATATTTCTATGCAAGTAGAATCTTGAATTTGCTGCTAGAATACCCTTAGATCAAGTACAAACATTAGAACTAAAGTGGTAACAAGCCTAGAAACACATTAGATAATTTAAATACCTAGGTTCTGAGAAACAGCTATTTATGCCAATCCAAAGGAAGAAGGGGCCAGAAGCCATCCTATCTCGTGTAGGTAACCTGTTGAAACAGTTCCATATACTATCTCTGCAGACACAAGGTCAGTTTAATGGTTTCCTATTCCCTACCTTGGTTATTCCTTTCTGTTTATCCCTACTGATGTTGATCTGACTTCAGAACAAAACCCCAAAACACCACCACACATTTTGAAACTTTAAGTTGGAGAGGAGAAAATAGAAAACTGTTGCTCTGGATTGGACCTCCAACCTAATTCATGTGGTCCTCCAACAATTTTCCAGGAAAACAAAAGAGTATGATATTTCTGACAAACAAGCTTCTTTTACAGTACACATGCATTGTGATACAGATTTATTCCAGTGGAGAAGATCTCCCACATGCAGAAATTAAATTTACCACACTAAATACTACAGTTTTGTAGGATGAAGAAAGTCTTATTATTAAAATAAAGCTGCCAGAATAGAAACAACAGTCCCCAAAAGCTGAAATTTGTTCTCCTTCAATCCAGCAAGATAGCAGGGGTTACGATCTTCAACCATGAGATTAAACGCATTAGAAAGCTTAACACTGAAAGCAATTCATACTACCTTTTTTCCCTGTTTTCTGTTCAAGAGGTTACCCCCCAAAAGTAACAATTTCCTTTGTTTCTTATTTATTGTAGGATGAAAATGCTACATTTCCAGGACAGAAAGGAAACATGTCAGTATGACTAAGCATAAGAATAGAGCTTACAGAGAACTGCAGACCCTGTGCATTCACTAGGCTCCCAGCTGCACAGTCTGTCACTCCACAGGTTCTCCCTATAGAAGCATCTTTGCAAGTCCAAGCCGCAAATCCATGCAACCCAGCATCCTATGTATCCTGCAACTATCTGTGCGCACTGTGGTGAAACCACAGGACAGTCTCTGAGCAACTCCTCCCACTAGATTCTTCCCCACTTTCACCAGCCAATGCATGGCTTCAGGGATGAATGAGAGAAGGATACCTCCACATGAATTTGCCCAATTTATTTTTTATCTATTGTATCTTTCATCTGTAGACTGCTCTCTAGAAACTGAAGGCATGTCATGTGAAAAGAGCCAAGAGGTTTAAAAGAAGCTGAGCTGACCTCAGGAAAAAAGTAAAAATTGTGTTCACTCACCACACCACAAGGCTAAAAAAGCCCCTTATGTTGAAAATAGCTGCAGTACAGAAAATCAGTAAGATATGCATTAGAGGTAAATGCCCATTGTTTATCTGAATATATATGCCACCTTTATGTACAAATGTAGATCAGGGAACAAACTCCCACTGTTATAGATCAGAAAGACTGTAGGCTGGGAAATACAGTAACTTAAAAACATACCATACACACACCTTGAGCTTCCTGCTTCTTCTAAAACCCTGATGCAAGTATAAAAGAGTTGTAATCATTAAATCTGCTCCTGCAGGCAAGTCAAAAGAGAGGAGAGTGCTCAGGTACCCTCCTGTGCTATTAAGAAAACACACACAGGCTTTGCTTTCCTTATTTTGCTTTGACTAAGTTTATCTTGAAAAGGTCTTTGACTTCTCTAAGCAGAAGACATTGCACATCCTTGACCTCATGCCACAATATCAGCACTATTACACAAGAACGATACAAGAAATTCCACTGTTCAGAAAATATTACACCAGAAATGCCATTATATACAACTGATTTTAAACTCCACTAAGATTTATCCAATGAATTATTCAATGAGTAAGTTCCACTCAAATCAAACTGGCAGAAAGAAAAACCCGAGTGACCTACTTGACCTTTTGGGGACGAAGAAGGAGAAACTGTACAACTACGGTTTATGTTAAAACTCTAAAGGAAGCTGTGCCAGCAGACATTTAACAAACACATCTGTCGCTGTTATCATGTATATACAACCCAGAAGAGGAGAAGAAAGGCAAGTTCCACTTTATGAAGGTTTTTCCTTGGGCAACCATACTAGCAACAAATTCTTAAAAATAAGGTCTGTTTGCCCCATGGCATGCTAAAAAATTATTTCTACGTTATACAAAAAGAAATCAGAAGATTATTATAATTACTAAAAACTATGAAAAAAACCCCCCCCAAAAAAATTGTTCAGTTACCTTCCTCCTGAACAGCAAAGTTAAAACAGAAACACTATGCATCCTGGAACATGTTATTTGGGATCTCAATAGCTCTTCCTGCTGTAGGCATTGAAGTTTCTGACAAAGCATAAGAAGTCTGTAATTTCCTGCTTTGCAAAACCATCAAAATGACTGTCACTTTTTCATCATTTAACAGGCAGACAGAAGCAGATTACTGTACTCAGATGGTGCTAATGTTTCATTATCACACTGGAAATGGAACCTCAGCCATGAAGGGAAGCTGGCAGCAGAAGTTAAGATAAACAAAACCCCAAAAATCACCTCTGAGGGAATCTACAAAAAAAAGGCAGTCTCCTCCCAAAGCCTAGACAGAACATGACCAGACACTGGTCAAGCAAGATGCATTCTCATGTCGTGTCTGAAACAGAAAATGCAATACACACATTAAAGAGGTATTTGTCATAACAGAGACAGCACTACGACAAAGAAAATTACTAATGAAAGTTTAAGAAAGCTTCATAAGGACTCCTCTTGCAGAGCCAGGGAATGAAAAAGCATTTTGCCGAAGTCAGCTGCATGCTTTTGGGTTTCTGTTATCTGACTAAGTAAAAGGCCTTCTCTTTTCTTTCATTGCAGCTTGCAAAAATTTCTGTGAAACTCAGTTCATGAGAGGCAGATATCTGAAAAACAGAAGTTACTTTAAAGCACTGTTAAAATATCTGAGCACATTTTACAAAGCAATTTGACAGATTACTACATTAAAAAAACAAAAATGGTCAGACAAAGTAAAAATACAGCAGTTTGTTTCAAAAATTAGAAGAAAATGTGTGTGTGACTTACTCTCATGACTTCTGCACTGAATTTTTCCAAATAGCACAGTGCATCAGTTGAAGTGCATCGTAATTAAATAAACTTAAAAGATATGATCAGCACAGAACTGAATTTTACTATACGATGTCACAGTTCAGCCTCTCCACAGACAACTTGTTTAAGTAATAAACAATTTATTACAACAGAGCTGTTAAGAACACAACAGGAAGTGTTTCGCTGGAGATGAGGACTTTGCTTTCTTGCATTGCAGAACGTGCTCACTGGGACTGCTCTCTGTGTTACCGCTCGACTTTGCATCAAGTCCACAGCAAACTCACCATCTGATAAAGATTCAGCTGCATGGAATAAGCTACAAAAAGTGCAAGGTACTTGTTACCTGTAATTTACCTCAGAAGACTTTTATAGCAGTAATTTTAAAGGTTCATCTAAGAGAAAAAAATCTCTGATTTTTTTTTTTTTTTGAAAGTTGTTTTCCAGTTCATAAAACGCAAATATTTATCCTATAAAGTTATTATCTTTAAATCAAAAGAAAACTTGTGTCATGCACATGTAATATATTTAGTTGAAAGTGGTATAGTAAAGAAAACATCATCTAATTTAGGAGATATTACTGTGTAACTAGTAGCTGAATGTTCGATTTACAACTTACTTCCAGCTTCCTGGTGCATTAGAAAGTAAACTACTTATCCATATCCTATTAATATTTCTCATCCATAGGAGAGCATATCATACTCTCTTCTCAGTCCAGTTTTCTCTGCTCAGACCCAGTAAGCAAAGAGAGTGTTCACATTTATGTGAAAGCATTCATTTAAAAGCAATGCTCTTACTAAGGAGCAAAAAGATCATGAAATCCAGTCCATGAATGGAAGTGTTGCCAATAAAAAATTATCATCAATGTGGGAAGCAAATTATCTGAACTTTTTAGTTTTATTCAATCAACATATCCAAGGGTTTTTCTCCTTTATGAAGGGCAGCAAAATACACATTTATGAGAAAAATAAGCAAAAATGTCTATGCCTAATTTACAATACAAATGCACAAGTGCCACTAGTGTCTGGGAGGTGAGGCAGTGGTGTGGGGAAGAAAATGTTATCTTTGCCTGAATCTTTTTCTCGTTTCATTTATTCACCAGTTAGTGCAATTATAAGCAAATTATGATATTTCACTGTATATCCCCTTCACAAGTTCATTTGCTCATTAAAAGCACAGCTTCTAGTGTGAAACATAGCTAAGTTGTCATAAGATGAAAATATATTAGAACTATGCTGGTAATAATGTTGGGATCTAAGTATGTATGTACTTTTCAGGACCTCCTTGGTAACAGACACTATTAAAGAGAATTTAAGAAATTTAATTAAGTGTTAGACTGAAACATAGGTGTAATAAGGAAAGAATATGCACTTAATTTCAAATCTTATGTTGGAAAGTAATCTATACAATTTTGCACCTACAAGAACAACTTTATTTAAACTAGCATTGCATGGGTATCTGAGTTTTCAGGTAAGAAGCCAAAATCATAAGCCCACCTCCCAAAATCTAACACAGAACCTAACTACAGAAATATTTTGTCCTTAATTTTCTCCCTACTGTTTAGTACAGTGAAGAACAAAGAATAGAAAATGCCTGAAACACCAAAGGCAAATACAGAAGGACAGGTCATAAATGACAATGCTGAAGAGGTCCAGAGTTTCAGTAAAGCCAAACCCCGACTCTTTTCCCTTCTACATCCCACTGGCAGACACAAATCCTTACCAACACAGACTACAAGTTTCAAGGCTGTCTGAGAAATCATCTTCTTACAAAAGGTCCAAGAGACTGACGGTTTGCCAGTGTTGTCATTTCACTTTAGAACTAACTTAAAAGTTCCAAACCTAGTAATTTCACAGCACTTAATTCATCGAGATACTCTTTCTGCATTTTAATGTTAACAGGAATTTCTGAAGCTAATGCATATCAGTGAGTTTTTGCTTCAATTTAGTAGCAGTCTCTTACGAAATCTCATATAGTTTTGACCACCACAATGCTCTAAAATTAGAAAGGCAGTAAGTGAATTCTGTGCTTTCAAATGTGTCTTAATCCAGTTTCCAGAGCTTTTCCACTTCATTTTATTTCAGGGTTCTAAGGGAAGGTTAAATTAATATTGATTGAATTTTCTATTTCTGTTCCAAAACCATCTTATAATTTCTTCATGCAACAACAAACTCTAGTCCATTAAAATGGCGACTTTAAAAAAAAAAATCAAAACACCAAAACTTATTGGCTCAAATTGGTAGATGAAAGCCAGCTCTCACCACGGACTTTTAACCAAAAGCACCTCAAGCAAGATATGTATTTTGAGAAAAGCAACTTTTTTGCATTATTCTTGGAAGATTCTTAACTACCTCCAACTTCAAAGTAATGACGTAAATAACATTTAATACTGTGCACTCGATCCTTAACAAGTCAGAATAAACCACATCACTTGGAGCAAACTGGCTGATAAATGTACTCTTCTGCTGCTTTGTTTCCACTGTCAGCTTTGAGAAAAAAGGGCACTACATTTCTGAAAAAGGTGCAAGACTACTAGTGACTGTTTTCCTGTATTGTTCCCTTCCCTGCCTTCACATTAGAATAGCTTCCCAATTCATACAAAAGTATCCAAGAAGCAATTTCATTTTCTAAAAAATGTCAAGCCTCCCAAAGCTGTTACCAAATTTAGGCTTCACATTTAAGTAACTAAATGTGTATTTCAGGTGTATTCAAAATCAACCTTCACTTTCTGCATAAGCAATTCCAGTTAAAGACAGCACAATAAAGAAAAAAGAAGAGGCATTCATCTCCAGAAAACACACAAATACCAACATGAGACATTCAGAACTATTTAAAATGTAATTTTAAAAAACTGAAATTAAATTAAAAAAAAATTTGAGTAACTAAAGTGAGGTTTCTTTTCCGTGTGAACATTCAGACAGAAGTGTACCAACCTAAAAAGCAGCAATACAAGATAAGAATTTGTTTTAAAACTCCAGTAATAATAAAAAAAAACCCCACTACCAAACCAAATCACGGAATAAGGGATATGAATTTCCAAGTTACTTTGGAAAAAAGTTCACAATAAAATGAGACAAAATGAATGAGAATCCAGTTGGATATTAAAAAAAAAAAAAAAAAAAGCCAAGAAGAATTTGCTGATTTGAAGTTTCGGTATGGTTTCTGAGCCTATTCAAGTACCAGCAAGTACTTAAGGCACAGGTGAGGCCCAGCTCATTTAATCCTTTTTTGATTTGATGAAGCACAACTCATCCAGAACTGATTTCTATAATTGTCTATATACACAATTATGTTGAAGTATCTTCAGAAAGCAAAAATCTAAATTGCCGAGCTCAAAAGAATATTTATCCTTGTGCTTTATTTTTTAATTCCTTCTGAAGCAAATTTCTCACTCTTTGTATTAGACTCATTGGACCAATCTACAGATTTTAAATTAACTTCATTTATTTGCCAGCAGCCATAACAGCCTTTACTCAAAATTAAGTGAAAGGAAAATGGAGAGATAATTATATTCAAGAACATTAATTCTTATTTGGAAAGATGAGATTGTCCCATCTGCCTTAATGAAGTCTTCCTTCAAGTTTCATGGATGTTTTCTGTACAATCGTAAGTGAAAGCTCAGTCAGTTTTGTGTCATCCACACTTCCATAGTCTATTTGAGGATGTAAAATCAGAATCCATACAAAAATCAATAAAGCCTAAACCACAGTGTTGTTTTCTTAAGCAACACATTTAAAGACAAGAAACACAAACTAGGACTGTAACTTGAAGTAACAGAAATCAAAAATATTGGAAATAAAAGCCCAAGATGTCACTGAACCAACTTAAGAAAGGGTAAATTATTCCACTTGCCGTAGAGGAAGTATCTTTCACTCAAAGGAAATCAGTAACAACAACTGAATCTGAATTCCCTGAGGTGCTACCAAGAAACTCATCAGCAGAGACTCCACACGTGAAGTGGTAAAGCAGCAATAAATAAACCAGTGATTACCAAGAAGTCTGAGCACTGTGGCAGCAGTACAAGCTAGTAGTTCCACTTGTGATTGCCCCACTGTGCTATGACTTCTCTAAAACGACTTTCAGCCTTAAGCTGAAACAACTTAACAGGACATAGTAATAATTCTGTCCCAGAATTTGTCTGATTATTACAATTTCATAACCCAAATTAATTTTCTTTACTTTGCTACATCATGTAAGTTTTAAAGTAAAAAAAGTGAGGGAAAAATGCCCACACCTCTTGCCACTCTAGAAGGTGCTCCAGTTTAATATTTCCTCATATTAAGAGATAAAAAAGGACTCATGTAAAATCAATGCATGATCAGATGTCTTAAAAGTTTAACCACCATTCCTGAAACATATTTGAATATGCTCATTTTATAGTCAAAAGAGTACTATTCTGAAAGACCTTTACAAGACAAATGCCTAAGAAAAAGACAACGAAAAAGCATTTTCTATATCACACAGATTACTTACTGCATTTCAATAAAATATTCAAAGATTTGGCAAACATTTGTGATCACTAAAGATGTCAAACTAATTTTACTTCTTACCATGAGAACCTGTATGACAGTAGCAGCCTCTCAAATACGGGACAGTAACTGGGAAAGCAGTCCCACTTCTTTAAACAGGTGTGCGAGTGCTTTTCAAATCATTATGAAACCACAATAATACATAAAAACCCAGAAATAAAAACTAGTTTCCAGGACACACTGGTGTAACTATAGTTGGAGGAAAGTCTGCATGTGAAACGAGTCATGACCTTGTGACTTACTAATAGACTGTTTATGGAAATACTTTTCTCAACAAGTTAATCTTTTACTAGGTACTGGAGTGACCTGACTGTGAACTAGAAGCTGAAGACTGATGTCACCCATTGAATTAATTGCTACATTAAAATGTCAGGCAACCTGTGACAAGCAAAGGGTGACAGAGCTCCAAGTCCATGCAGCAATCAGAAAGAAAACATGCCTTTGAAACATTGGAACAAGACTGATTGCAGCCCAGGGCCAGTGAAGAACACAGTCACATAATCCTGTCCTGGAAAACCAAAAGGTATTTGCATAGTCAGCCTCGGGAAAACTCAGATACGTAACACAGACTGTATCACTCTGAATACTCTCGACAGAGAAGGTCACCAGTTTCAGAAGGCATACTTCCCATCTCCTTGGTTAATGTGTCTGGGTTAAGCATTAGCCAGCCAGTCATGCACCTACACAAAGTTAGAAATAAGCTCCTGCATGAATATGTAATAGCAGAGTTCTCAATTCGTATTCCTTGGCTGCCCACTCACAACTACTGAAGAACAAATGCAGTTACACAGAAAGGGTTAAGCATTTAAAATCCTGTAATTATACATTATTTTAGCAAGTGCAAGTAAGTGTACAGTAGCTCAACAAATTCTTATCAAAAGTCACCATAGTAAGAACCAGCTACACTAACCACTTCCCTTGTGAGAGCCAGCTTCATCCCCTCCCAGTTACAAAAACATGTCATTTATTTGAACATAGAAAGGGAGTAACAGTGCTAGACCCATATTGTCTCATTTCCTATTTCCTTTTAAGTATCAAAATGCAGGTCTTTTCACAATGAGATTCAGAAATGCAATGAAGCATACACTGGGCCTTCGGGAGATTAAGTGAAATGTTGATTCTCTAAAATGAACTTAAGTGGGGAAAAAAGAGCAAGTTCTACAGAGCTTTTTTTCCTCCCCCGAAATGACTGTAAAGAGACATGAGGAAAGAGTGGACAGACTGACAGTTAAAAAAAATGTCTAAACCTTGTGCAATAATAACTACACTGAAAATTTTGACTGCATTTCAGGGAATGCACTAATTATTTGTGGTCTCAAACAAAAACCAGTCATTTAAAAAATGTCTGTAGAGCAAAATCCATATGCCTTTTCTGTACCTCCACCAAATCAGAAATTTATTTGTCATCATGTCTGATGCACAAATATTTTAGAGATCTGGAGGCAATGGTGTCTTCTCAACCAGAGATTAAATGACAATACTTAATGAAAATAAGAGCCTGTCCCTCCTAAGGTATCAGCTCCCATAACACAAGCTGCGTTCTCCCCACAGAGGGAAGACAGAACCCAGCTGGTCCTAACTAGTATAACCAGTTGAGCTCTTCCGCACAGATGCCATGTCACATCTCTGAAAATGCTTCTATAGTATAAATCAGTCCTTCATCTGGTTTTGGCTTTGTTCCAATCCAGTTTGCCCACTTACTAGTTGTGCAAATTTTGGCTCTGTGATCAGAGAAACTTAATGTACCTTTTGTACCAATGTTAACCAGAGATGGTAAATTGGTTCAGTAGTCTTTCCCCTTACAAACATTAATGGAACAGATCTGAATTATTTCCTAATAAGCTGGACGAAACAAACCAAGTATTTTTTCAAAATCTTACAGCTCCGTAAGTATAGCTATTTATAGTTAAATGTGCTAGGTACACTAAAGAAACAGTTACATCCATACTTTTGACCACTTTCACCATTATATCCTTTGAATTTCGGGTTTTAATCATGACAAATAAGTTTTAGACATTTAACAAACCAGCATGCACCAAAACACTAACAGCATAGCCTAGGCAAAAGCCACTTAAGCGTGCCAATTGAAACATTTCTATGTAGAGATTCAGTTACAGTCAGGAGGTCTTGCAGTTTGTAGCACATAGTACATTACCAGATCTTGAATCCTTCTTTTTCCCCACAACTTCTACAGAGGTACATAGTGCCATAGTGCCTGAAGCTTCAGAGGCAGTCCAGCTAACTTTACAAGTCCTGGAAAAAGTTTCATGTAGCTGAATGCCACAAGGTGCAGAAAACTTACCTAGTCACTGTGAGTACAACAAGTTTTATGGTAGCTTCATCCTGCTGCCAGCTGCTGCAAAGAGCAGATGAGCAGAGAAAGCTCACTTAGAACCCCTGACAGAGTCACATGGAACTCCAAGGTGTGCACAGTCACAAATTCAGGTCCTGATTTTCCTCTGAAGTGGGATTTATGTTTTGAACAAAATCCAGACTAGTTAGTCCCCTACTTATTGATAAATGTCTTGCTTTATTTCAGACTAAGGTACCAATAGCACAAATATGATAGAGACACAGGAAGTGAACACTTGCTCACAAAGAATACCAATAAAGCCTATATGGCTCCACCAATGTATAAGGTTTGTGCTAGGGGCACACTTACAAGATTAAAAACTGAGTTTTTGTCTGAGTCTTAGCTATTTAGGCTATTCAGGTCTCAACTACTTATGCACATGCAAGTACAATAAATACAGTTGAAATACTAATGCATACAGTTAAGCTGCTTCCTGGAAAGAAATACTTTCCAAAATTATTTGTCAAATAAGAAAAAGTAAAAGACCTATTTTGATGAAGCTCCTATGGAATTCTGTCTACATGATAGAAACTGGCAGATTTCCTACTAGTTCCGCTTGCTAGTTCCTCCACAGTCCACCCTGTAGGCTGAAAGGAAGCCACAAGTCTAAAAGCTCTGGCTGTGCTCACCCCTGTAGTCTTGATTCCCAGGGTCTACAAGTGGCTTGCCCTGGCACTGGACCTATATTCTCATTTGCAGTCAATTTTAAAATAAAGGAATGCAATTCATACATAGCTGATTCCACAATGTCAAAGTAATTCTCCTTCTCCACTTGGCTTGCTGGGCATCCTCACTAGTAGCAGCAAAACTGTAAAACGCTGCCACAAACATGCAGCTCAGAGCAGGTCAGAACAAGAAAATAGTAGAGCATACTAATTTACTGCTGAGACACCAAGGGGAATTAAATACTTCGGCACATTCACCAGGACAAGATGGTTTACCATTGTACCTGAACATGCTGGAACTCAACCACACGCTTAAAAAGACAAATCTGACAATACAGTAGCACTGTTCTGCTTACCATATGTACACTTAACTTTTTATAAAGAGCTAATCTATACTTCAAAATTTTCAATATAAATAACAATTTCAAGATCAAGTATAATTGAATTTCAAATGAGTTTAGAAAGATGAACAGTAAGCAGTTTCATTAGTTTCCTATCATAAATTAAGGCTTGGTTAAAGACACGATCTTTCTGAGAAATGCCAGAGTTTTCACAAAGGTTTGTCACATTATTAGTAAACTGTACCCCAAAGAGAAACAGCCAAGGAAAGTTACTGTCAGTGTTTTATGTGCAACAGACAGTAAACATTTGAATGAGATGTCATCAAGACCTTTTTCATGGACATGTCATTGGGCAATGTTCAGATCAAACCATTCCAACAATATTTTTTTCTTGAGAAAGGGAAGTCGATCTTCTACTGTAAAAAATAAACAGGATTTGTAGGAGAGTCTAGGAGTCTGCAAACCCTGACTTAAACCCCCTCAGAGTGAGAAATGGGCATCCCAAGTACAAGGAACACTTCACAATTTTTTATATTACTACTCTGGTGCTTTCTAACCCTTCTCCTATATTTTCCATTCCTAAGAGAGTCAACTTGGACCCACTGGGCTTTCAAGTATCTATACAAGGAACAAGTTTTCTTTTTCAGAATTTAATCCTTTGCTACCAGCAATGTAGCAGAAATGAGTGACAACAGCGACCATTCTGAACAGAGGATGCTGGCGTGCAGCATAAGCTAAATGCAACAGTCAAGTATGAATCTTCCAAATTGAACGCTTCGACACCCATATCTTTCCTCACTCAGCTTGCTGAGTGTATCAGTGTATATTGGTTTACAATACTGAACACATCCTTACATGAAAGGACCTTACAACTTTGAAAAGATGGAAGACAGTTTAATCCAAAATATTTATTATTTTATTACGTGCCTTCTTCCCACAAGAAAAGGGCACTCAGTATCATTCTGCATGTTAATCTTCACAGAGAGAGAAGCCAAGCAGATCAAACTTTTCTGTAGTGGTTTGGCACAAGGCATTTCTAAAATGACAACCCTGAAGGTCATCTGCACTGCTCTCTGCCAGAACTCTATATGGCTTAAGGTGTCTCATTTAATGCTTTCTTGTCCACACGGCTGGGGTGGAGGTGTAGTCAGAGCTCCTCCCTCTTCCTGGAATACTGGTTTAAAGCAAATACAGAACAATCTGCATGTCTTTAAGATCTTTTCTCGATGTACCCCTGTTCTTCCTCCCAAGAGCCTCTGGGAAGGGTAAGAAACATGCGGTTGCAACTCAAGTAAATTCTTCTCCAGGGAACAAACTCTAGCTCTTAGTTAATTTTAGGAAGATGTTTGAGGAAGTGTGTAAACAAGGCTGTGTGGAGCAGAACACACCAGATCATCAGTCCTAGCCCTAACCTTGGAGGTTCAAAGAGAAAGTGAGTTATCCTGGTTACTGTGACCCTGCCAGAAATCAGGAGCCACCCCTGCCAGGCAGATACTGAAGAGCTTGGCTGCATTTACTGGGCATTATAGAAATAGTTTTCACACCACGGAAAACCTAACAGAAACCCCAAAGCCCTGGCACTTTCTACATGCTGGGGCATTCGATTTGCCTGCAGAGATCAGGAGACCTACTGTAATAAGCTGTTCATTACAAATCAATGCAGAATTTACAGTTAAAAACCCCAACAAAATAATGTTTATTCTATCTTTACAGAGGAAGACTTTTTCTGAACCTATATGCAGGCATTATTGAATTATCTTTTCAAAAGTAACTGTATGCATATTACTATTGTCTTAAGAAAAGCTTCATCCAGCTCCACACAATTAAAAAAACAGCTCTTCACATTTCCATTTCAAATATGAACTGTGAAAGAACTTTATACAACTACAGAAGCCATCTCCTATGTTTTATTTATATGAATAATCTACCAAAATTAATATGCAATACAGATCCTTAATATGGAAGATCCTTTCCAAGTTTTTAAGAACACATTAACACTGTCTTAACAAGTTTCCACACTAATCAAAGCTGCAATATTTTCTTATATTAAGTAAAGAAATCTGTAGTCATAGCCTAGACTTCTGTAGAGGCATTTACTTTAGTGAAATAACAAACATTTCAGATCCTTATTTACGGAAATATTTATGACACTAATTATAGATCTAGTAGTAAAGTTAAAATATGCAACCAGAGAAAAAAAATGAAAGGACTATTAGTATCAGACCTGGCAACTCCACAGTCTAAAACCGTGAAAGAAGCAAAAAAAAAAAAAAAAAAGAAGTAAAATATTGATAAACCGCAAAATTGTCAGTGACTACACAAGAATTTTCAAACTAGAAAATTCAACAACCAGAAATTAAATGTACCATCATAATTCAAAGCAATTAGAATATTGTCTTAGCCATGCCAGCAAACAAACTCTAGCCTGCTAGAGCGTATTAATCTGACAAGCTCAATAAACTGTACATGAACTGCAAACTGGATGTCACTGCAAGTTTCATTACACCTTTGACAGATATTTATAATTTTGTATACATCTCCAAATGCAGAGCACTTAAGTATTATCTGAAAGTGAAATATCATACACTGAGCTTAGAAGCCTCCCTTCCAGAAAATACAAAGAATTACTAAAATCATATTGTGCAGACATTTTATTTGCAATAGAATGAGAGGTAATACAAACAATTTGCATAAAAAACCCCAAAACTGTTTCTCAATTTGTTGTTATCACAAATTAGGGTTAGGGTTTTTTTCCTTTCACCATTTAAAATATTTACACCAAGCTCTTTCAGCATCTGAAAGGAACAGTCCTGGAGATACAAACATGAAGGTTATACAGGACAGCAAAAATTGTCAGGGTGTAAGAGGGTATTTCAGAAAAATAACTATTGAAATGAAACACATATATGCACACCTTTGAGGGTGAACTACTAGCTCCCAAAATTACCTGATCATCACTGCTGACAGCTGAGTAAGAACTCATTTCAGTTTGCTCAAAAAAGCAAGGTGACAGGAGGCTCAAGAAGAACATGGAGAAAAGCTCAGAAAACAAGATGTCACATGTGGTCAGATGTCAGTGAGGTCAAGTAGATGCAACTCACCTTCCAGCACTCTATTTCCACCTTCCACAGTGACCCCTGGACAAGGAACTGCAGTACCAAGAGCAGGGTGAAATCTATTAATTTCAAATATTAAGAAATAACTGAAGTTGTCCAGCATAATAATCATATTAACAGTCATTTAACTATCAATTAGAATACTAGGACAAGAAAGATGAGAACAAACAGTAATATGCTATATTTCTGTGAATGATTTGTATAGTTTACACATAAGGGACTCAAATGAAATATATGGAGACTGTGAGAAAAAGGTATACTGACTTGAATTCCAGTTTAATCTCAGAAACAGGAATACTCCACGACATTCTAAGTTTAAAGAAAAAACCCCACTTTTTGCAAACACCTTCAAATTCTTAATCATGACATGCTGAACACTATCAAAACAACTGGATATTTATGAGCCAAAAAGAGATGGAGTGATGTGTCTATTAGTTTTTATTAAGACAATTTGAAAACTATTTCATCAGTTTCCAGACAGAAGGTAAACAACTCCCAATTTCAAATTACTCTTAAGTAGCAAGTAAATAGAGCTGCTGTCTTTTCAGGACATTTTTCAGCCAAGATCCAACAAAACTGATCTTCTAAAAGCACACCAAGAAACAAACAATCCCAACAGAATATAGCAAACAAAACCTTCAAAACGCAACTGAAACAAAAAACCCAAAACCTACAAGCCAAGAAACAGACCAAAAAAACCCCCCAAAAAACTGAACCAAAACACACCAAAAAACCCTCAAAACTCCACACAGAAAAAAAAAAAAATCAAGACGCTTCGGCACCGACCAGCATTCTCCAGTTCTACAGTGTTGAGACTGGAAAGCGGAAGCAACCCTGCAGGCAATACACTCGGCCTCCGGGTAAAAATAAAAAGGGAGGGTAGTAACAGAAAGCAACTCTCCACTTAACCACGTTCTCCTAGTCACACAGAGACAAGTAACGAAGCCCTTTTAAAGGATTTCTGTCCACTCTGCCTTAAGCAAAAGAATGAACTGTAATTCTAGAGTTCTAAGTGAGCGCACAGCAGATAAAAAGTACATTAAGATGACCCTCGGGTCTCTGCAGAGAATCCTCTGAGAACACTCACATTAGCCTTAGTAACTCAGAACTCAAATCAGATCTGTCCTCATATCACCACTTCTGCTGAAAACTAGCTTTACAAGTTTGTTTAAAGAACAACTACATGGCAGCGTATAAGTTGTATTTTAAACAAGTTTAAGCCAAGTTTCACCAATACTGGAAGCCAGTGAAAGCCAAAAGAAGCATTCCCACAGTCACTCCACCCCCAGATGCTTGTTTCTACTCCTGCCTCATCCTCTCCAGCAGCAGCATAAATCTCTGCACAGCTGCACCATTACTTTTAAAAGCGCTAGTACACTAAAAGGTCTTGTGAAGTTCAAATCCATCACACAGAAGGAAAAACTGGTCTTCAAATCTTGTGCTCTACATATTTGACCTTTGGGTAAGGTACGATTGCACATGTCTACACACAGGTATTGCACTGAGCAGTACTTAGACTCCACTGAGTGACAGTAGAGACTGAACCTTTAGTATCACTAAATCCAATGAGACAGAAAGCTCCAGATTAGTTAGTTACAATCTATTTACTTTGCACAGGAACAAAGAAACTGCCATACCAGATCAGACCATTTAAGCAGAACCCTACCACTTGCAATAACTAAGAGTGATAAAAATCAGACATGGTAGAGGGTGACCCTCTTCCAAAAAGTACTCCCAAGCCACAGAGTACAGAAGGGGTAGAAAGGCAATCTTCTCTCACCGCAGTATCTGCTCAAACTGGAAGCAGAAAATTTGGTGGCCGATTTATAGAGATAGTTATAAACATCAAGCATTAGGGACTTGGATAAAATACAGAATTACATTTACCTTAGCTGAGAATAGCCAAGATCAATAATAAGCTATATGTTTTTACCTTAGCTACATTCTGACATGAACAGAGAAAGTCAGCATTTCAGCGACAGAAAAAGCCTTGGCCATGATGTGCTGTCACTGTAGGTGCTCTCCCTCTGCTCCCACTCCAACTCACAGTGCTCCGTTAAAAGCATTCATGCCCTCCTTTGATAGTCATCCAAAGTGCTACAAATTGATAAACAGAGCTGAAATGGATGAGCTTTTACTAGTACGCTTGTACATATAGACAAAACTTCAGTTTTACAGTGTGACTTTGGTGTCTCTAGCATGTGTCAAACAGCAACTACAGAAAAATACAGTATAAACATCTACAAGGGTTGCCTTGCAGCTGAACTATCTAGCACATGTCTTTTCAAACACCTAATTTTCATGGAAGTCACATAGTATGTGGTTACTGCACACAGAGGAGATGAACTGCAGCATTTATTACTTTTAGTTTTTATGAAAACATGATTACAGTAATATAAACTAATCCTGTACTTGGGGAAGCAATAAGGCATCTATGCCAATTTCAGACTTAAAGGTCTGGATGTTTTAAAAGCATATTGTTAAGGTCACAGAGAAGGAGGTGCACTTTGCCTCCATGGATTTCCCTCAGGCTACAAGAAATCACACTAGAGTTATCACTGAACTCACTACTTGGATCTTGTTATAAACAAAAACAATATACTGACAGTAAACAATATATATGGGATAAGAGATCTGAAGTGTTTTATTATTTGAAGTTGAAGCTTTATTAGTTGAAGCTGCAATTTCTAGTAAAACCACTTCCTTCTTCTCTTACAGTGACATATGATAGCTTGCATCATTCACTGCTTTTAGTGACAATATTCACTCTACTGCCTGACAAGCAGAATGCCTGAGAGCTTAAAGAAAAAAAAGGTAATATTTACATATATAATTTAACAGCAGTCAGTTTCCCTTCTCAGCTTTATTTTGAGGATCATGAAGGTCTTCCAGCATAAACAGAAACAGAGAACCTATTTAAAAGGAAGTAACTGTAATACCAAAGAGACTGATAGGGGGACCTTGGAGCAAGCTGAGTATCTTCTAAGTAAAAGTAGATCCTTAGAGAAAAGTACAACTACTGTATTTAAAAACAGTATATAAAAAAACCTCCCCATAATACCTTATTTAAATTATGCCTTTCAGTTTGCCTCTTAATAAATATCTAAGTAACAGCTGCCCAGACAAATTTAACATGTATTACTGTAACTCACATATAAATTAGCATCTCTCCTCCAGTTAAAACAAGTCAATATTAAAATGAGGGCAGATAGATGTTTTAAATTATTTAAACAGCCTGATTAAGAAGTACTTGGTCTAATATCCATTTATTGGTAACACAGCACACAGAATTACTGAGATATTCTACATGGGCATTTACAGTGCATTTCTGAAGGACAATCATTATTAAAGTCATGTATTTTCAACTGCACTTACAATAAACTCAAAGTAGACTATGTCACTAAAATACTGAAGAGAAAAGCATTTGGCATTTAGTATTTTCTAAGATTTGTTAACATTCCTAGTCAAAATATCAGGAAGCACTTACAAGTGTTTTAATTTGTATACACACTCAATACACTAATTTGCCCAAATGCAGGTACTTAAAATGTAAGCAAAACCATCCATGTGAAAAGGAAAAAAATTCCACAGCTGCTCTGTCATTGCTGCTGTGGGACCACCTAGCAAGGACTGGCCCCAGTGCTTCAGCACTGAAGTGATACACATTGACCTTCCTGCACCTTTAATGTCAAGCCTAACACCCACTTGCCATGACCATAAAACTAAACTGTTTTAAACATATTCTGATACAGATTTTTTATTTTTCTTTAAAGCCATGAAACTGGATATCACTGTATTACAATATACAGCACATTACCATTTCATGACTTGATAAAAACAAAGATGATGCTAAGAGTTTATAGAAAGACAAGGCACTCACTAAAATTCATACATCATTCCCCTTCCCCAAAACATTTATGATTTCCTGCTGTAAGTACAGAGCCATTTCTTATCTGCACAACTACACCATAACAAGTATTTTTACACTGCCCTAGGAACAGGCCAAAATCCATTTGAATTGCTGAGAATACATATAAACAGGATATTGGTCTAGAAAACAGTTCTTATTTTGGTACTCCCATGATAAGTCAGCATTTTAAAAAATATCCTTGAGGTTTGACTGACATAGGACACAACTGAAAAGAAAACAAAAGGCGTAAGTCCAAACAGGAATCATATTTTTTATGAGGTTTAAATGATTACCTAAACTGTAAGACACCACTAAAACAGGTCCCTGGATGTTAATACTAAGTTCTTAAACTACAGAGTCCACATCAGATAAAACCTCACAAAAGATCCAGGTGAAATTGTCATCTTCACATCAAAATTACATGGTCATACTGCAGTGCCTACACGCACACACACACCAGTAAGACCCAGAGAGTACATGTTAAAGCTGTAATGTGCTCTAAAGTACTTAAACTGCTTCACCATGGACATGAGTTCGCTTTCCTCCTGTATACTTGCACACGTTAAATAGGCGAAATACGGCCAGTTCACAAGAAAATGGACTTATCATTTAATACACATGGAAGGCAAATATGGGCTGCAAACACCAGGGCGCTGAATATAACCACTGAAATTTATCACCTAGATTAAGCCACGACAAAATTACTTTCTACTAGAAAAACAGAGAGGACATTTATGCTTCAAAGCCTTTCCTCCTCTTACTAAAATCAGTTCTGCATTATCGCGAAGCTGCAAATTAGAATCTGACTTCGGAGAAGTCCAGAGGGGGGAGGGGGGAAAAAAATAAAGTAGATTACTCAGTTTTGCACCAAAGTGCTGGGGCAGCGCGGGCAGCGCCTGGGGGGCACCCAAGGCAGGCGCTCAACCGCCGCCCGAAGCCCGGCGCAGCCCGGCCCCAGCGCCGCGGGGAGCACCGCGCTCGCTCGCCCCGAGCCCCAATGGCTGCTGACACATCCGGCCCCGGCCCCGCCACCGCCCCGAGCTCACACTTCAAAGCCTTTCGGTACTCCGGCAGAAGTCAAACACAAACGCACC
>VZTJ01005393.1:663696-688804 GCA_013397795.1 Orthonyx spaldingii | reverse complement strand
GTCCGCGCGGCCGAGCCGAGCCCGGGAGCCGGCGGAGGCGCGGAGCGGAGAGCGCGGCGCCGCCCCCACGCGGCCCTCCCCACGTGCGGGAGGGCAGCGGGGGCTCCGGCGGCCCCGGAGCGGGGTACGGCCGGCCGGCCGGGCGTGCGGGCTCGGCTCCCCCGTGCGAGGCGCCGGGAAGGCTTTCCCGGAGCTCGGAGCGCTCCCAGCTCGCATCCCCGTGACCCGAGCCCCTCCTCTCCCCAGCATTTCCCTGGAAGCCGGCGAGAGGCCGGGCGGAGCGGAGTGCCCGCTGTGCTTCGCCGCGCTGCAGCCGCGGAATCGCCTCTCCGCTGTGCCCCAGCTCACCTGGTCGTCCCTCTCTGGAGTTAGTAGGAAATTAAATGCATATCCTCGCTTGTAGCCTTCTCACGTCCTTGCCCGAGCTGCCCTTAGTTGGCCGGCGCCGCTCCCCCCGTGCTCAGGTACCTCTCCATGTCTGTAAACGACGGAGAAGCGTTAATGCCTCGCCGGAGCACTCCCGTCTCCATGTGTGCGCAGGAATGCACATGTAGATGAGACTATACCCTGCGACGCACACCTACCGCGGCGGCTGTCTCCCGAGTGACTGGGAGAGAGAAGAAAGGCAGGAGACATCACATGACCAGAACCTTGGGGAGGTTCTAGTAAATTTTCTCCTGGTCTAGATTTTCAGTCGACCGCATTGGCATGGCTTTGCTTCTCGGTCTGAGATGAGAAAAGGAAAACTGAATACTGCTACGCATATAAGGTTGTCTTCAGGATGGTGAGATTTTTAGAAACAGTAGAAGTCTTGCAGTTCAAAGCACTTAAGTGGAATATTTCAGGCTTATTTTTCAGAATTTGGTAGATATCCAAGTGTAACATTAACTAAGCATCTCAACAATGATTATTAGTACAGTCAATTTGTTGGGATCACTGATTTGATCTGAAGCACTAGTTGAGTGAGAAGTATCTTCTAACAGAAGCAGATTCTTTCTTGCCTTACATACGTGATCAGAGGCTGAGCTAAATATAGGGTCTTTGGTGGAGGATGTGATAAGCAGATTGGAAGAGGTCTTTCTGTGTAGACAAAAACCGGAGGACACTCTTTGTACTCTATGTACTTGCAGAATAATATCAGTAGGTAAGGCCTCGAGGTCACACTGAGTGAATTACTTAGGTGTTCTGTCAAGAAGCCACATCACAACCATCCGTGTGCCAGTTTTTCAGTGAAGGATGATGTGAGAAAATCAGTTTCATTCACTGCCATCTTGCAAGTATGGTTTCTTTGGGATAAGCAGATCACCTAAATATTCTCTTGTAATGTACAACTCAGAGATGTAAATTAATTCGGAGTTTCATAAAGGTAGCACTTGACACTTATTTGAAGCCCCTGCTATAAATTAGAGACTGTTTTCTGGAAGGTTGCTAAACCAAGATGCATTGACAAAGTGAGAATGTTACTCATGGGAATAAGATAACAATGTATCCACTTCGTAGCAGCAGCATGAAATTAGTTGCATGCAAATCAGTGCAGTATTATATCTTTTCAAATATTCCTCTCTGCCATAAAATCACGTTAACAGAAAAAGGAAACAGAAAAACCACACAAAACCCTGTTTTTAAAGGCATCTAAACAGAAAAAGAAAAGAACTTTAGCTATTTTATAAATACTCATTACATGGAAGAGGAATAACCCTTTGAGTAGCAATTGTTTGGAATAGAATAGAGAAGAAAAAACAAATCTTCAATGCAAGTAAGTCTAGGAGATAAG
This sequence comes from Orthonyx spaldingii, assembly GCA_013397795.1. Classification (NCBI taxonomy): domain Eukaryota; kingdom Metazoa; phylum Chordata; class Aves; order Passeriformes; family Orthonychidae; genus Orthonyx; species Orthonyx spaldingii. Next base: position 687,030 of record VZTJ01005393.1, on the reverse strand, counting down.
GGTGCATACAATGTGTATGACAGTTCAAGGGGACAGCTCTCCCAGAGTGCTGAGACTCCAACAAGGGAGATGGAAACTGGAACTTCAAAGCAAAATGTCAGAGTGGCAGTGGGGTACTGAGGAATGTGCACGTGCACTGAGGTGAAATGTTTTCTGGAAAGCAGCTAAGAACAGGGCAAAATGTAAAATACAGGGACAGTGGGAGGCACCAGTATAAGAAATAACTAAAAGCAGACAAGTGCTATCACCACTCCTGTTAAGGCATTACTTTGGCTTTTGAGTACGGCGAGCACTGCCAAGGTTTTGGATAAGATGCAAGGTGGAAAACCCTTACTATACTGTCATTAAAAAAATGCAAGGCATGCCCTGTAAGGGTTGTTTATCTCCTGATTACTGGCTGAATTTCAATTCTGATAAATTATATTATGCCTATAATCCTTATATTCACATTATTTTTTCAAATGTGTGTTTCTCCACAGTGCCTTGACCAGAAAAGGAAGAACAGTGGCTAACAAAATCCACCTTCCATTCCTCACTCTACAACACTAGTCCATTATTGGCATAGATTTATTCACAATATAGAGACTCTACCACGTTGAAACCAGAAATTGAACATGCTGATTGACATCTGTGTTTTCTTCACATTTGCTCTTAAAAATTTCTTTGCACTTAAATAAACGAGTTGCCCTGATTGAAAAAAAGTACAAAACTTACCCAAGAGCTCTGAAAGATACTCAGTTACCTCTTGCACAGATTATTTCTCAGTCTATCTAAAACACTGTTCTAGAAGGTAACGAGACTTTTAGCAGTTTTCAGTCACAAATAGCGGCACCCAGGGTTTGTTATGAAACAGAGGCCTTTGGCCTCAAATTAGCATCGTGCAATATTTGGAACATCTACTGTTGTACACAAAGAAACTTCTGTTTGGGAACACACTAGGATTTTGCAAGCCAAGGAGTTTCCTTGTTGCACAAAACTTGTAACAGTGTAATGAATAATCAACAATTTTCAACATGCTAGAGATAGGAATCTGCCATGCCCCTGAATACATAACCTAGGCATCATCATGCACAAACAGAATAAATATGAGAGATAACACAGTCCACAGTTTCTGGTCTTGACTAAACATGCAAAAAGTGCTTTAATACTGTATACAAACTGGATTCTTCCTGTCTTGTTAGTCTGTGTAGAAAGACTTATCCCCACCTTGATCTTCTATTCATTCTTTCCTTTGTGAGAAAGGGAAAACAAACCCGCTCCTAAGCCAAAATCCTTTCCTGTTTACTCCTCCATGTAATGGAGAAGTCAAGCAACTAAATGAGGACCAACCTGAGGACCTTTTCATGCTTGTTTCCTAGGTCCTACTGAAAATCTGCTGGCGTCTCTGTTTTTTGTGGAAATGCTTTGCCATCTTGCTGATGCACCATTCTTACTTTATAGCATAACAGGTGTACCTTTCAAAAGAAATTTCCTTCAGAAAAGCAGGATCCCATATCACTTTTCGGGAGAGAGGAAGTCAGGTAAAACTGGAATCTGTTACAGGGAATTCTAGGGGGTTTACTCACACACTGGGAATGTCTAGTCTACTGTTATTTATGTATTTCTTTTCTAAATGTTTTGTTTTTGTTTTTCTTCATTATTTCAAAGAAAAACATGTTTAAAGAATTTTTTTCCCCTCACATTTCAGTCCATGTGGAACTGAACTTCTGTTAAAATTGGTTTTTGGATCCATAAAATGGAAGATGATATCTTGATCTAGGTGTCAGACACATAACATAAGGAAAGAGCTATACTTAAACCTCCTTGCTCTGCCAAAGGATGTAATAACAGTTCCTGATTCTTTTTGAGAACTAATGATACTGATGCTACTTATAACACTTCTGCACCATCTAGTCACATTCCTTACACTTAATGATACTTTTGCTGTAGCATCTACTCATGAACTGGTGAACATCTTGGTCTAACCACTATACAATCAAAGCAAAGAGATGATCTGTTTCCAAAGAGTTTGCAATTTAAGTATGAATGACAAACAGGCAACAGAGCAACCAGCAATCTAGAATGCAGTCCTTTTACAGTATATCTGCTGTCTTGATGGTATTTTCATCACTAGCTTGTACATCTTGCATTAACTACTGAAATCAGTTCAGTTTTTGACCTCAGATAGTCTTTAGAATATTGATACCTTGATGTTGAACTGGCGTTTTCTTGTTGGCTGTACTACAGAGGATTTTTCTGGCCTTTAATAAGTCACAATCTTCATGGCTCAGTTTTCCCCAACTGCAACTCTGTAACAAATATATTTACCTACCTAAGGCATGACACAAAGCTGAGGGATATAATATTTTTGAATTTCCAGGTGAACCCTGTAGCAGTGGGCCAGACGCCAGGAGTCCATCCCGGTGGGCTGACCATACGTAGTGCTGCTTTGTGCATGTCCCTCCCCTGTTTATCCAGGACTGGCCAGATGTCACTGGTCAATCATTTGCCCATTGGCTCGTCTCTCGCCTTGCCCTCCCCTGACGGAAGGCATAAGAAGTCGAGGCGAGGGACGATCGTGGCTATTTTTGCCAGGTTTACCATCTTGCAGTTGTTCTTTGCACTTTCCTTTTCCCTCTGTGAGGGAAATAAAGAACACTGATAAAAAGGCAAGTGGTCCGTCTGTTTATACCTGCAAACAGCTGCCACTGCCCGGCCCAGGACTGGAGCTCCCGAGCTAAGGGAGCTACCAAGGGTGGGCACGGTGGTCCCACAGAGGTCCAGCGCCGAAACAGCAAAGCTACAGAACCCTTGCTCAAAAAAAGTACATTAATGAAGTGAGCAAAACCTGTTAAACCTCTTCTCATATGTCAGCTACGAAGATCTACCAAAATTATTACAGCCATCAGCTCTTTTTCTTGTATTCTTCCAGATTAGTAAATTGACAACATGATTCTCACTTGGATTAGCAGTTCCATCTATTGTAAACACCACTATGTGTTCCCTCTCTGGGAGAAAGCAACTTTACCATTTCAGACTCAGAAAAATATTGATAGCTCAGTTTTCCTTCACCCTGCTGCTATCATTGTCTGTTACATCTCTTTCAGCCTAGGTGTTTGTTATTCCTTCTGTACTGTGAGTCAAAGACACAAATAGAAATACAGGTGTTAATCAATTGTGGAAGTTTTTTTCCACTGGAAGCTACAGATTTCCAAATTACAGAGAAACAGATGCAAGAATTTCACTTTTTTGTCTCAACATGATGGAAGAAGTACCACTTCCTCACTCCCACTGAAGAGGACCCTGAAGTTATTCTTTTCCTCTGCCTTCTGCTCATTACCCGTGCTCTGCCTGCAGCAGAATCACACAGTGCCAGCTGCAGTTACTAGAGGACACTAACTTGAAAACAGCATAAGCATTCAACCATCAGCAAACATTAAAAGCCTTGTTGGTATGTCTCAGCATGGCTGTGGGCTGTAAAACAACAGTCTTGTGTGATTGATATATCCAGCACATACCACACAATCCTTTTCAGCATCCTGTAAAAGAAGAGCAGACAAGAGTGACACAATTTGACAGAGACTTCTGGATAACTGCCTCCCTGAATAATTGCCAGACGGACAAGGAACTGGCAGGAACAGCCTCCACAGAATACCCTGCTTGCTTTCTCCAGAGCCAGTGCACATCTGAATAATCATTTCTGGGTGCAGTAATGGCATCCAGCCTGACACATTTTCTTCCTCCTTTTCTTTCAGTTCATCCCACCCTGGCCCTCAAGTCATAATGTCTGTGTGCTTCCATTCATGGTGGCTGGCAGTGGCGGCAGTGCTGTTCCTCTTCCTAAATCCAGCAGGTAGACCTGCCAAGGACCTCACAGCTGTCAGAGGAAATAAAACTCAGCAGCCACATCTGTGCCTAGTTCATCACGTGACCCCTTTATGCCAAGTCTGCCAATTTTCTGGCACCATGGCAGAAGTGAATCAAAGAGCTATTAAATGTAACAATGGCAGAGAACCCATAGAACCTAAAAATAGTTTGGGGATCCTTTATGTCCAAAGAGTCAGATCTTTATCATCTCCACATCTTTAGAAAAGGCAGCACGGTTTTTCTCTTAGGCTCTTAAATCTCTGTTATTCCTTCCAGCAATATAGTTGGCACAACAATACTTTATTGCTTGTGTGCCAGTCACAATCCCTGAGAATGGTGTTTTCAAAGCCATTTAATCACAGTGTCCAAAGCTATCACCTAAACTAAACATCCTTAAAAACCAGATAATCTGGACATCAGTAGTAGGCATTTGCCTATCCAGTGACAGAATATTTTGAACACCATGTTGCTTCAACATCTTTTGTGCATACACAATTAATAATCCAGGAGTCATAAAAAAAGTTTCCCATGTGGTTTTTGGAAAAAGAAAATTGCTCTGGAGAGTTCTGACGAGAGTGACATTTCAGTTGTAGTATTTGATTGGTGTTAAAATCAATCATCTTATCCTTATAATTCATGAAAACTGGTTCCAAAAGAAATATAAAGAAATAAAATATATTTTTGCAAAACAAATTTCTGACCTTTCTTGAGTTCTACTTTGCTGATATTTGAAAAAATAGTCTATCTATTCCACAGTATAAACCTACATGTTGAATTTAATTGTTGTTCCTGAGGTTTATCATTTATAGAGCTCTAGCTGTTCTCCATCATAGCTTCCTTTTCTACAACCAATTAATTTGTAATTTTTATGATATCTGGATACTAATCCTATCAATAAAACATGAATAGAAAAATCCTCTATTTTCTGCGGGCTTACCATCCTTTTGTTAGGTACCAAAATCACAGAAAATTGCTTTTGTATCAGTTGGTGGTCTTTGGCATTTGCAAAGTTAATTTGCATGTAATGTAAATACATGCAAATACTATAAATATATGTATTACATATATGCTGCTTCTTTAACAGATTTGGTTTAGATTTTGTGGTTTTGCAATTTTCATTTTGATCATTTCATCTCACTGATGTAACCTAAAAATATTATAAGGGTACAAAGCTGAGCTGACTTCAAATGCTCTATGTGTTTGCACTGTGAAAGGCTTTCAGAAGCAAAGAATGACTTTGACAGAACATGTTGCATGAATTTGGGAGTGAACATTACTCTAATGCTTGACATGATAGGATACACAATTTATTTTGACTGATTGGCTCTCTTCCTTTTTTGTTTGTGGTTTAATCCAAAACTTTTCAGATTTTGAACAAAGGTTTGCAAGTCTCCAGAGCATAACTGACCACTTACAGTTGAAGTTATTATTCATGCAAACCACTTCCAGTTAGTTGTGTAACTGCTTTTAAAGGATGGTGCCTTAATAAAGTTTTCTGTGCATGACACTAACAGTGCAAGTCAGATCAGTTAAAAACCAAATGTCACTATTTTCCCTTGAACTTCATCAACAAAGGAACAGTACCGAGCTGCTGCTTTTAGTTTCATTCCTCTAGACACAAGATTTGAAGGTGACTTTATTTACAAATATTCACCCCAATTTCATTATATTGATTTCTTTAGTTGGTTTCTAACATCTTAATTATAAGCTGCATGAACTGTCTGCTTTATGTTGAAGAGAACAGTCTCCCTTTTAATTTCTATCCAAGATAAGAATGTGTATTAACACATTTATATATTAGTCATGGAAGTCTTGAGATTATAGCTATTTGTTTGCTCTGTTTAACCAGAACAAAGGATCCTTGACAGAGTGTAATGTACCTCTAAGTCTACAGTAAGAACTACTACAGTCACTTTCTAATAACTTTTTTCACTATCTAGTGAAATATACTCATGTATATATGAAGTCTGGAGAGATACCAAATATAAAAATAAAATGTAGACTGATGATACTAAATAAAGAAAATAATACTCCCTCTTATTTTTAAGTTCCTAACCCAGAATTTTCTGAGTTTTTCTCAAATTCCTTTGTACATTCTAACTCCCCATGTTTCCTATGAATTGTGACAATATATATTCCTTCTTTTTAACAGAGAACTCAGATTTATTTGGGTTTAGTTCAGTTGAAGCATTTGCACATTATTTCAGCAACCTTTTATTTTAAATATGAGGAAAACCTAGCTTTCCATATCCATTAATCTATAGGTTTAAACTCATTAAACCTTAAGAAAAGGTACTTTTCTCTTCATACATTAAATCACCCTTCTAGTTCAGGTCAATTCTTTATTTTCTTATCCTGCCAACCAAATTTTAATAGAGTAGATTACCATTTTCTGCATCTTTAAGCAGTATATAACTATGTTTTGTTTTTTTTTTTTTCCCTGAGTAGAGTCCCTTTCTTTTCCACATTTCTAAAAATCATCCCAGATTTTTAAAGTTCAAAGTTGATTTGTGGGAATCTTCAGTCTCAACACAATGGTCCAATATGAGATATACTTCTGTGAAACACTATACATGTCCACCAGAAGCTTCTCTTTCAGATTTTGAAGGATTTGGGGTAGTATATACACTACTCTATGAGTGTGTAGGTATCAAAGAACAACACAACTGATCTTTTTACCATACTAAGTAATCCAGTGTTTGAAGGAAGGTGAAGAACATCTGAAAAGTATCATTGGAGAAAATTATGAAAGAATATGGCCCATTGGAAAAGCCTGCAGAAAGTTAAAAAAATCCTATTTTTTAAATGCAAGATTTCCCCTAACATGAATGGTGTAAAGCAACTTATTTATGACTAAAATAAAACAGGGCTATTTCTGTAACTCATGTGAAAACATATGTTAATCAGTCAATAGACACAAAATTCTTTGTATGTAATCTTTTTCTTCTTAATGTTGTCTTTGGTTCTTAGTTTTTATGCTAAAACTATCACTAATGACAGCATATTAAAGAAATATGTCTCATAAACTCAAAACTCCTCTGTTCTTCCCTCTTTTTTTAAAGTATTGAAAGTAGAGAAGTTAAATTTCAATGCATTTTGATGATGTCAAGAAAGCCAAAATCATAGCTGTAAAGAGAAAATGTTTCTATTTCCCCTGCTCTCAACAAATCATGAGATAAACTGCTACTTTTTGGAATAATAATGATTCATATCTGAAACTTAGACTAGCTTTATAAACCTGTCAAACAATTTGTTTAAAACCACAACCGTAGTGTATTTGGTGCAGATGCATGTTACAGAACCATGTGAGGGTGTTTGTTTTGGTACACGGAAAGGCATTCCAACCATCTTATTTTAGTAATTGTACCACACCAAAGACAACAAAAGCTGTCCTGAGATTGAAGTCTATGATGCTTTCAAAGCATGTTCATTGTGAATATTCAGAAGGTCAGAGGTCTGAATTCCACTGATGTCTTGCATTCTAGTCTTGTTGCAGAAGATGGGAAAGTATGAATGAAAATGTTGCTAGTAAGCCTAAGCTTACCATATGATTTTCCAAGTGTTTTGGCATTCATTGGTCTAGAGGAGGATATACAGAGGCTCAAAAGTTAGAGAGACAAAATCTGTCCACTTCTCCTTTGCAATCTCAGCTAAGCTTTTGCAGAGCACCAGTCATGGCCCAGATGGTTAAACTCCAGGGTTGGGGGAAGGATGCTGCTGCCATTCCTGCTCCCTGCGTTCCTGGTCCCTAGGCCCAGTGAAGGCAACATCTGTGTAGAGTCCTCTTGCTTCCAAAGCCTAATTTTAATGGTTCTGGATGTTGTCCCTATGAGAAGTTCAGTTTCAGAAGAACCTCTTAAAAAATGAAAAGTACTTCTGACAAATCAAAATTCTGTATGCCATTGTCTCTGAACGATGTGTGGTATATTGTATTAATAGTGATATGGAGATATCCTTAAACAAAACATACATTGCTAGGTGAACTGTTTAGGTTGCTCTACATTTTTAACAGTGTAATTCTCTGAATATCCATACTTTATTTGTATAACAACAACTCCTAAAGCACAGACAAGTGAAACAACTTGGTATCACTCAGAAAAATCATGGCCTAAGCTGGAAATGAAATCAGATGAGACTATCTCCTCTGGACACTAGGCATAGGCCCATTTCCTTCTGGAGTGATCAAAGGGCTTCCATGTCATATCTCAGCCCTTCTCTTTGCCCTAGCAAGTAATCTTTTTGAAGAGAGAGATCATGTGTTCAGTGTTTCTTAGTCTAAATGTTACTAACTGCAGTTAAGATACGATTTCTCTTAGATTCAAGCATCAAAATGCTCTTACTTATGCTTATCAACTCATCTTAAGCAGAATGTTTAATTCTCTTTTCTGCAAACACATGTACTTACCCCACAAATTAATAGAAAGTAATTTAGGATTGAATTAATTCATCTAGGTCATTACATTCCATGGTATTTATTCTGTCTTCTAGTTACAGCAAAAAAACCCACATGAATATTTTTAAGCTCTAATGTTTTTTTATAATATGAGTCAGACATGGGGGGTTGTAGTGGCATTATAGTGAATAATACAGGTCCTCTGCACTTAAAGAACATGCACAAAAGCTACTATCTAAACCACTAGCTACTAGCTAGTACTTTACTCCTAGCTACTACTACACTCCTATCACAAGACACCTTGGACAATGAATGCTTCAATTTTCACTAGTTCTGGATAGCAGAAGCTATGACAAGGGGCTAGGAAGTCTGCAGAATAAAGAGGCTGCACTGGTCACACCCTCCTCTTTGCCTGCACTGGGCTCAGCAAAAAGCAAACTGAGCTGGCCAAGAATAAGTTGATTCAGCATGCTTTGCTGAAAAGGCTCTTAAGCTGTTCCAGACAAAACTATGAGGAAGGATGACAGTGACAACACCATCTATCCTTCAGGCTAAGTCTCCCCATCCACTCACTGCCAGGTTTTGAACTGCTGCCAAAATGAATCATCTTTTCTTTAAAATACACTAGGAAGTTCATGTCTGGCACAGGTTCTTCCTTAGTTCTTTTTAATTGTCTTCCATGCCTGAAAAATCTACTAAAAGTTTCAAATATGGTGTATATCACAGCACACAATAATGTGGGGTTTAACTTCAAGTAAAAAGGCTGGACCTTGTTTGCTGTTATTTGCTATGCTCATTTGTGCAGTGTGATCTGAAGCTAAAATAGGAAGAGGTGAAAGCTAATGAGAACTGATTGAAACTGAAGTGCTTGCTTCAGAAAATTTTGCTCTGTAGTGCTTGACCTACAAATACATTCTCTTTCCCCCCATACTTACTGCTTCAGGCTTTTTCTTTGGTCTTGTTTGCACCACAGAAGTTGCAATGATTTAACTGAACCAGTTTCTTAAGGAACATATTTAAATCAGAGTAATCTGATTGTATGAAGATTGGAAGCCACTTTGAATAGTTTCCAGAGATAAGACCTTTTACTTAGTATCAGCAAATCTTTCAATTAGTTTTTTCATCAATAGATCTCAAAGCACTTTATAAAGTAGGTTACTGCCATTGCTCTGTTTTGCAGATGAAGAACAGATGAAATTATTTGCTTACTGTGTGCAAGTAGAAGGCTGGGAATGAAAACCTGTGTCTGCCCAATTCAGTGTTTCAGCCACAAACTATATGGTGTTTCCAAGTTTTCCTGACATGAATTTGCTTTGAGGATCTAATTTCTGCTAACTTTGTAATAATATACCAGTGATTTCATGGTAATCATATTGGACTTTAAAAATCCCAAAAAAATAATAGATCATGTTGGGTGTACTGTGAAGTGATGGGTTTGGTTTTGTTTTTAAAACACAATATCAGCTCATCTTTTAGGGTTTCCCATGTAAAAAATATTGGAGGCACCTGTAAAATATCTAGAGCCTCTCTTCCTCCATCAAAGTCAGGCCGTAGAAAATTCATTCCAAAATTATATTCAGATACAAGTAAACCATCCAAGAGTCAAAATATAGTGCTATAGCAGGATATAAATCAGCCAAAGTGTGAGCATACAACTGCTTTAACAAGGAACAAGCAGGAATAAACCTGTTTATATTGAAACACCACCTCATTTTCCATCTAGCCTTTGGAATGCAGAGATAAGTGGAGCTTATGTTGTCAGTAAGGCTGTCCTAGCACTGGGCTGTCAGGTACTGGTCTGCTGGTGGATATTCTTCTATTAAATATTCTTCCTCTGTCACTGGATCTGAGGGATGTAGTCATGCCTCCATCTTTGAAGGTTTCCAAGGCTGAGTAAAACAGCCCCACAGCTGACCTGATTTAGTGGCAAAAGGCTTGCCTTGAGCAGGAGGCTGAACTGTGTATTGTCAGGAGAGCCCTTCCAAAAAACACTTCAATAGTCCTGATGTGAATACAATGGATCTTGCATTTAAATTGGTCTGTAGTACCTGAAAAAAACCCCCAACCAAACATCATGAGAATGGATAAGGTCTGGTAGAATTACTGAGTTGGGAAAGTTCTTCATCTCAAATGGAAACACTCAATTTTCTATGGTACTTTAACTGTTACGGTAGAAGAGGGATTAATTGGGTTTTTATATTAGCCAGGTCTTGTATGCAGAAGCATTTTATTAATTGGTCGCCATCATTAATCCAGTTTTACAGATGAATAAGAAACTGAGTTCCTGTTACAAATGATACCTAGCTGTTTTTTAGCTCATAGCATTCTTCTTTCCCTTTGCAATAAAAGAGAGAAAATTGTGGATCAGCATGGGTATTGTAATCCGTAACCTTTTCCTTTGTCTAACCTTTTTGGCCAGTACTTCTAAAGGCTACTAACTTGCAAGAAGGATGTGATCATGGGAAAGGTACCACAGTTTCATTTTATAATCAGTGCCTAATTACAACTAAGAAGACAGTTACATCTTTTATTCAGGGAAAAAGCCAAACAAAGGGAAGTACAAATATCCATGTTGTATGCTATGTAGGGAATAGCTAATCCAAAGCTACCATGTTCATATATTAAGTAGTCTAATTAGCATTGCTACTAATTAGAATGAGGAGGAAGAAGTTAAGGGAACCATTTGCTACATAAAAATGTAATCACATCTGACACAGTGTTTGGCTTATGGTTATTGGGCTAAATTATGTTTAGGTAAAGAAGCCCTTTGAGGATTCTGAATACCCTCTTCTGTTTTCTGACATTTTTTCTGTGCATTTTGAGTTATTTATTTCATATTATAGTATATAAATTGATCAGATAGTAGTTAGATCTGAAATGAAATGCCTTATCAGACAAAATATTTGCATTGATTTCAGCTGAAATTTTTTTCCTCAGATTTTTCACTCAGTGTGTTAGTTCAAAAGAAAGCCAGATTTTGAAACTAAGAAATTCTTCATTCAATGAATTTCTCTGCTCAGGTTTGTTACTAGTCACATTTGCTCTTACAAACAAGGGAATTCTTGACTTCCTTTAAATCAGTGGGAGTTTTCACTCTGACCACAGTGGTAACCTTTGGGTAGAAATATTATATTTTTAAAACAATGAAGTGCGTATGTTTAAGGCCTTTCTTTGGGGTCCACTAAAATATATCGGGTTTCAAACATCTCTATATATCATTGTATAACAGTGAATAATCTTTTATACTGCTGAGTTTTCCCAGAACAGTTGATAGTAAAGAGTTGCTGAAGTAACACTAAAGCAGAATTAGGGTGGACGTTTATCGAAGCTATCAAAGTTATTTTGCTTAGAGTGGAAGTTAATGGCATTTATTCAGTGTCTCCTGCTAAACTCATTCACAGAACAGTATCTTGCTATGAGAAATATATGAACATCAAGACAAAATCAGAAGCAGACTATATAAACATGAGTACATTAGAGTTCTTGTGGAGCATAGATTCACTGTGGTTATTTTACAACTCTAGAAATCATCACTTCAGATATAGAAAAGTAACAAAATGATAAGAAGTAATATTTAAAATTCTGGGGGATTTTCCGCCAGTTTTTTACTTGTGCTGAAAAATAAAATTATATACAGAGCAACAGATACATATTAGGGATATTCTAAGACGCTAAGTCAGGATTCCTGCTGATTTTTGTTGCCATAAAAATCATATGTTATCCTTTTCTGTAACTGCTTACAGTACCATCAAATGAAGAACAGCTGTCAAACTGTCAGCTCATGCATCTGACATGACTTGCTACAACAAGAAAAAAGATATGCAATAAATTAAATGAAGTTTCAAGTTTAATAACCTTATTTTTGTTGGAAATTCTGGAAGATATTAGAAAATACTTTCAGATGGGTGAGATGATGTGCAGGCTTTATGACAATGTATATTTAAAGAAGAATATAGTACAGGAAATTAAGATACCTATGTGGATAAACTTGTTGCAAACAAAACTGTGCAGGAATAGGCCATGGACTTCTACCTGTTCATGCTTAACATTTCCTACAGTGTTGCTGTGTGAAGAAAACTCTTTTGTTGCCTCATTTTAAATTAAATAAACATGTTTCTTATTAGTTTCTTTTACTTTAGTTTGGGGATTCTCACAAACAGGGATTTTTTTTCATCACGTAAAAATTAGAACATTTTGGGAGCATAAACCTCCAAACACTGGAGCTGGAGAATAAACACATTCTCCATTTATAGCCTTCTGGATCACAACTGGTGTCACACTCAAATCCTACACTCCAATCTGGGCTGTCTCTTTGTCCATACTGGATTACCATTACACATGACTCTGTTGGAAGCAGATCACTTCAAGACATTACCAAACTTCTGAGCCCAGTAGCTCGATCTCAGAACGCCCTGTTGTCCCCTCCCGGTAATGTCACCTCCTGTCAGAACCCTGTCAGGGCCTACAACCATCTTCATCCTCTGCAGTGACTCTTCCCAATGCAAACCTCACTGGTGCCCATGCCACATGTCTGTGAAGGATGGCAACTGTGGGAGTCCCAGCATGACCAAGTGCCGGCAGAGCTCTGTAGAAAAGCTGATGGGATGAGGCTTGGAGGACCTGGGATTTTCCTACAGTTCTGCATAATTTTACTCACCCTACCTTGATATGTTTTCTAGGGAGGGACCCTCTTCCATGGCTGGTTGCAGCTGCCACAGCAGGGAAATTCTGATGGGCAGGTTTTGAATACAACTGAGAGCAGGGTGTGCTGGCATGCAGCATGTTAATAAGACAGGTCCCTTCCCTCTGAAGAAAAATGAGCCAACACAGACTGACAAGAGGGCTGGACACAGCCCAGTCTGCCCTACAACACAACAGTGGGGCACTAAGACATTACCATCATTTCTGTCCAATCACTGCTCAGCCTCCTCCTACCCAACCACCACAACCAGCTAACAAAGGTAAGCAAGGGAGAGCCTGCTTGCATTTTATAAGGCAGTTACGTAAGGACCATGCGTGCAGAATTTTAAAAGTCCGGTGGTACAGCCTTTATGACCAGAAATGTCAATCCCTAATATCTGAACTATGTAAATAAAGGCCATGACTGTGTGTATTTAAACATAAATCAAAGTGTTGCTGATTGCAAGACTCAATGCAAAAAGCAGTTAATTTTTCTGAGACTGCAACATCAAAGACCTTGAAGAAGGCAATACAAATGACTGTCAGCCCTTTCATATTTATGACTTCTAATATTTCTTTCTGTAAATAAAAAGAATGAGAAAATGGTCCAGTTTATTTTCTTCAGGCAAAGAAATCACCATATCTGTGTACTTTGGAGTAACAGCAAAACATCTACCCATGGCAGCGGGAGGATTCTAAGGGCCAGAACAGCTCACTGCAGAGGATGGACAGGTGCTTGTTATATTACACTGTTGCAAAGGTAAAGATAAATTACAAATGTGTCCCACTGCAGGCCTCTGTCACCGGCACAGCAGCAAAGCACGACATGCTTTCTTTTGCACTGGGAAGCCAAGAGACAAGGACAGCAACTTGGCAAGCCAATAACAACAGCCAGAGAATATGTGCTTTCCAGCAGCACCTCCCCTTCACTGGGGCTTTGACTTAATGGCATGGTCCCAGGGACCTAAAGTCAGGTTCATCACGTCAGCTATCCCATCTGCCTCCCACAAGCAATCCTGTGTACTTGCTGAGAAGCAGCTTGAGACATTTGAAGTTTCATCAATATTTATCAATTACATGTCATATAAAGTTCTTGCAATTATAAGCAGAGATAAACATTAGCCTTATCTCTAACTTAAAGGCAATGATATTAAAATTTATTTTTGCAGCAACCCCTCCTGCCTAATTTTACAGTGATATTTAAAAAGAAATATAAATGGATAGCAATGCCTGTCACCAAGGCAGACTAGATTGTCTGTTGCCTCAGCATTATGAAACAGATGTTGTGAAACATCAACTGAAAGAGGCCTAGCCCAAGACCCAAAAACGGTGATTTATGCTACTAACTTGAGAAAGAAAACTGTCCAGGACTTTAAAAATAAATAATGCACTAGGCTCTTTTAACTTATTTCTCAAATTGTTGCCAACCGCATACTGATTTCAAATCTTTCTACACTACAAAGCAGCCAGCAGTGAAACTTGGCAAGGAATCAGCAACTGAGAAAGACAGAGGAGATGAATCATGATCACACAGATACAGTGCTGCATGCACACAGCACTGAAAATTGTGTATTCTGTAAATGTAGAATAGTCATGCTAAATTTCCGTATTCTTTCAATTGCAATGTCTTCACATATTTTTATGACCTGTAACATAAGAAAAGTTCTACCAAAGCTGTTTTGGAGATAAAAATTCAAAGATCTGAAAGGAAATAAGTATTTTAGCATCGCTTAGAGCAATCTTTATCTTGTAAGTAATGTCCAGAAAAGGCATCTTATATGTTTAGATGAACTGATTTCAACAAGGAAAAAATTTGTTAGAAATTGTGCATGCCCTCAGTCTAAACTATGTAAAATTAAGACAGAATAAAAGGATTGCAGCAGTAGCATTGTAAGAAATTAGTACTATTGTCATATGTAATCTGTGGTATACCGCTTTGGATGAGGGAGCCTCATACTTGGTTCAGTCACAATAACATAGTGCTTTTATGAAACTTGAAATGGTTTTATCAAAAAGTGATTTGGAGCCTAAATTAAGTAGTTTATTTTCTGTAAAACCATGTATGGCCTTTTGGCATAACAGGGAAAATTTCAGGTTTAATGCATATATTCTCAACTTGTTTCTCATTGTATAAATTACACTAACAGAAAATTGGGGGAATAATTTTCTTCATGTCTAGAGAAAACAAAGTGATCAAAGAAATGTTTCTCTCTTCCCTTCCCCACAAGAATTTTTTTTTTTTTTTAAGGCAGCTTGATACACAAAAAACCCTTATCTCCAGGAAAAGTAATTTACAGTTTATATAAGATCAGACTGTTCTTACTGCTACACAGCATGGGGTGTCTTGTCTGAACTCTATTGGTAGACCATATTTGCTTTGGCCCTGCTCCTCTATGATATACCAGATGCCTAACAGCGGCAGAGGGACAGATTGGGGAATATCTGTCCTCACTATGAATATTGGGATAAAATTTGCTCTGGAATTAATGTGAAAACATATTCCTATGGCACTCACATTAAAGGCAGAGGAAAATTAATCTCTATGTTGAAAACATAAAGTAAAACATGGATATAGACACAGGAGAAGGCAGTGGTGTCTAATATAAATCAAAGGTGTTTTATATTAATGTGATCTTTCAAGGTGAAACCTACTTTCCTGGACTCAAAAAGAGAATGTAAAATTCAGGATCTTCTTTTTGACCAAGATGTATTTTCCAAAATACCTTACAAAAAGTTTTATCAGTGCCTTATGGTGATGGAATTAACTAAATCCGCTGACACTCATAGTGATATCAGGGTGATATCTGGGCTGGAATGCTTCTTCATGTTCCATTGTTTGGGGAACATTGCACAGGTTACTCAACTGGCCATGAAACTTATCATGCTGCAGTTACTTATGAAGTGCTTACTACATAAACATCCAGAATTTAACATGACCCTTATAAGTGCTTAGGGTTGACTATTATGGGACATCAGGTCCTGAAGGATTAAAGAACTTGTTATATTTCTTTCATAAGATTTGAAGGGTCTCCGGTTAGCTGGAATTTCAGTGCAACAGACTATTTTACCTTTCAGGAAATCCACTACTCTTATCAGGTTGAACCTGCTCTCCTGAAGGCAGTGCTGAGGACTTCAGATGCACCACGCATAGCATGTTCCACAGCTGTGAGCCAAGGGACAGAATCACTTTCAAAGGAATAGAGATATTTTCCTGGATTTTAAGTTACCTGGTGCACATGCATGGTTACATATCATTAATCTTTCAGCTGAAGTAAAACCATAGCACTTGCATTTCAATATGTACAATGAAAAAAATATCTGGCAGAACATTTGAGTATATCTATTACTGAGCTGCACTTACTATTCTTTCAGGCTTGTGGACGTGAACACTGAAAAATTTTATTCAGAATGTGCATGACTATACATCCTTGTGTTGCTCTAGAGGCAAGGCTGCAGCAAGGGCATAATGCACATTTACTAGGATGCTGTGCACTGATCACAGAGAAGATGGCACAGCCTTACAAACCAGAGGCTTGTGCTGAGCTGTAGGATTCCGTGCCTGTGCTGCATTCTGCAGTTCATCATATTCTGTCCTTAGACAAGCAGTTACCTCAGGGCCTTCAATGCCCTCAGCCACACAGATCCAAGTCAATAAGGCCACTTTGAGGCAATAAAATGCCGTGAAAGAAAAGCAAAAATATACAATTGGATACAGAAAGCAGGCAGACTAAAGGTCTGAGCCTTATCTCTTATAAGTGAACACATATTATTTCTGCATGGTTTGAACCCATGTTCTATAACTGCAAACATATGTTTACAAAATTCAGGGTGTTGTTAGCCCACACTTTGGGGAGATACTTTAAAGAATGAGAGTTTTTCTATATCTTGCACACAAAAAGAATCAAATCACAAGTTTAAGAGTGCTAGTAAGAAGTTAAATAGGAAATACTCTTTTCTATTGAAAATGTCAATAACCAATCAAATTTTATTTCCAGACAGTGTATAATGACTGCTTTAGTAGATTCAGATTTTTGACACTCAGTAAATATGCACTTGTCTCTTACACACACCAGGTATTTAAACTTTTTTTATGATCCATGTAAGTATTTTTATACAACAAAGTGGCTGTAAACTATAAGCCTACTTGTTTTCATTCAGTTTCTCTAAGCCTTGTTAGTACAACCAGTAATGAAATATGGTATGGAAATGGAGACACAGAAAAAGAGAAAAAATTGTGTTGAAGTGTAAGTTCAGAAGTTCTCATTAACCAAAACTACCCAAATATTTTTGTAACCAAGGTTGATTTCTTATGCTGAATGCTATAGGCTCTTACTGTTGAAATTCAATCTAACAAGTATCTTTTTTTATGATTCATCCTGGAAAGGTATCACAATTTCCCAAAGCTCAGAGGAGCAGGGCATCTGTAAGCAAGAAATAAATTTTTACTGAATATTTATGAAAGAAAGAATGAAGAATGCCTACAATGTAGATCCTTCCTGTACTTGAATAAGAAATAATATTGGAGTCTCAAATCTTTCAAAAATATGAGAAAATTATCCTGGAATTCTATTCCTCTAAAGACAAAGAAGCAGAGATGTAAACAGATCAAGGCTCTTCTTTGAATATGGGACGGTTATACATAGGTGATACTTTGATTATCGTGTATGTTGCATATTTCTGAGAGAATGTATAGCTTTGTTTTCAGATATGCAAAGGTATGAAATGTAAATATAACCTTTACTAGATGAAGTTGGAGGAAAAAAAGGAGATAGAAACAGACATTATTTTGCTTTGTATTTAAAAAAATCAACAAATAAATATTAGAAGAGATAAATTGTTCAGTAAGTACGGTTCAATACTATTTAGCAAGGTCATAGCTTTGTAACCATTGAACATCAGATCCCATGGTAGGTAATACTGAGAATTAAGAATGATTGTGTTAGAAATAGGTCATCTATGGTGACAGGAAGTATCAAATTAAGTATTGTTAAAGCTGTATAGCAATTAGCCAAGAAAAATCCAAACAATTGACAGAAGACACAAGCATGGCTTTTCTTTGCAACAGCTCAAACAGAGAGGCTACTTGAGCATGCTGTTGCTGAATGAAATACCTTTTCTGTGGTTACAATCCTAGTAACTGAGGTTCTTACCACGGGACATCATAAAGAACTTGTGGCATATCCCAGTTTCTGAAAAAGGACTCTCTATACCAGTATTGTAGATTAGAAGCTACTCTTCTGAAGTGTGAAAGAAAGCCCAAGCACAAATACATTAGCAAGTAAATTTCTTTTTCTGAAAAGTGGTTTACATGCACTTGCAGACTTTTGGGGCCTTTCAAACAGAAAAAGCTTGAAAAGCAGTGCTTCAGCAAATTTCCCACTACATAATTAACATTCTTCTAACTTTAACCATCTCCAATTTTCATAGCATTTTCTGTTTGCTGTCACGTCAGTGTTGTGTTGCAGGGAAGTACTTTTAAGGATGAGAGTTTCTTGTGTATCTTGCACATAAAAAGAACCAAATCACAGTTGAAATTATATTGATTCTGTCCTGTTTCAAAGACAGGCACACATCAGTCTCACACAAAGCTCATAAAAGATACAGAAATTGAATGCTAATAGCACAGCTTGTCACACTAACAAACTGCTGCAGTGGCCAGAGATGTAGAACATACAAACTTGGCCACAAGTATTCATTTTTAAAGCTGTTCTTAAGAGCCATCTTGAGTTCATCCAGAGCACCCCAAATATTGCTTTTATTGAAACTCAATTGGAAAAAGCTGTTCTTAGTTAAAGAGTAGTGTCCCACAACTGTAGACTGAAGGCTTGGATCAGTTAAGAACACTGAAGATACTATGATTTATTTTGGGTTTTTTTCTTTTTGGTGAAGTGTTAAAGAGAATTAATGTAAGTCGTTTTGATCTGATATTGTGAGTTTTTCAATTATTGAATTATTATTCTATTCAAGTCACCAGGGCTGGCTACACAGACTAAAAAATGCCTAATTCTCTGAGCAAGATGAGACATTGCATGTAATTTGGCCCTCAAATTCCCCAGGCTTCTATACATCCTTCTGTTAATCTTATTTAGTCTTGATATAAAGACATGGACAAATACTTTTTTTTTTTTTAGAACAGTGTATTTTCTATTTGATCCATTTAATGACCCTAATAGTACAACATTGCCTCAATACCTTATTATTATAAGCATTCTTCTTTCAACATGCATATGAAGAAAGGAATAGTGTAGTACGCAGCCTTCTTTTTATGTATGACAGTAGTGGTTCCTTCACTCCAAGTGAGGTACATAGCATTAATTTGGTGAGTCATTATGCAGAGTAAAAAGCACACACTGATTCTCTCCATGGGAATTTGGATTGCATTGATTGTTGGCAGTGGAATGAGACTATTTTTGGTAGCTTTATTGGAAAGAATCCAGGAAATCAGTTTCCTTTTAGTAATAATGTCTGTTATTGAAATACAGTGAATTTCACTTTGGTTAGGTATCTTGTATGTGAATACTAAATGGGAAAGCTCTTCAGAAGGTGGCCAGTTTACACCACACTTAGCTAGCAGAGGTAGCTTTCCACAGGCAGGCTGTCTGTCTGTCTCCATGTAATTAGGGCCTTTCTCCTTCAAAAACTGCCAGGCTCTATTTACATCTTCTGTTCTCCTTGTGACCTTGAACAAGAATATCTTCTTGGGCCCAGAGGTCAGGACATAGGAATAGCTGTTTATGTAGAACACAAAGTGGTGGCCCTACAGGGTCTGCTTTCTCTCCTACAGGTTTATCACA
Organism: Orthonyx spaldingii; assembly: GCA_013397795.1. Lineage (NCBI taxonomy): Eukaryota > Metazoa > Chordata > Aves > Passeriformes > Orthonychidae > Orthonyx > Orthonyx spaldingii. The sequence continues at coordinate 667,317 of VZTJ01005393.1, read as the reverse complement.
ACCCTGCCTACTGATAGACAATTTGCAAGTGGTCTTCTCCTCACTCCTCCATTTTTTCTAGTCTTTTATGGAAGATGTTTCTGTAAGAGAGCTTGCTGTTCTCTGTGCTTGCACATTGGAAATCTGTCTGTAAGGATGGGCATACAACAGAACCGTACTATTGAGAATATTCACTACTGTAATCATAGTAACATTACCTTGGGTTGTCAAATCACCATTAGACAGATGACTTCTCTTCCTAACATGTGTTTTTTATCCTTCTTTAGAATGAAGAAAGTAAATTTAGGCTGCTTATATCCCTTCATACTCTCAGAAAGACTGCCCTGTAATTTACAGTGAGCTGTGTTTAGCTTTGCCTGAGTGTTAGTCTTTACAACATTAAAATAGTTTGCTTGAGGTTATGTTTCCTTCTGGAAGAGTTTATACTAAACCTTTAATTGAAATTAAAAGCAGACTAGGAGGTATCTTGCACACCAGGGGGTTTATGTCAGGATATGGTTACAATTGTTAATACTGATATGTTTAAATTATTGCTAAATGAAGAATGAAATGCTGTATGAGAAAGAAAAATATTGATTACTTACTATACAAAGAAACAATGCAACCAAGTGCAAGTCATGTATCTAGCCAGAATAAATAAATAAATAAATAAGCCTAATTTTAAATTCCACCCCCATCCCAAAGTCTTACTCCCAGGAAGGCATCCTGGGAAACAAGTGTCCTCTATAAATATAAAAGGAAGAAAAACGCCACCATTTTCATTAAAAAAAATTGTTATTTTTTTAAAATATTGTGATGAATACCTTGAGGTTTTCATATAGCAATTTTTAGTATTTGCTTTTATAGTAGTCTGCTTCAAAATGAAATGTTTTGCTTACCGTGCTGTGGGACATAGCACTATTTTCCTTTTCCCACAAGTCAGTAACTAGGACTCACTAAAAGCAATATTATAGTGATAGCATTTTCAGAGCTCTGTGGTATACTTAAATACACAGTTTTATACCTCACTTCTAGAAGAAGACCTCCTGATGACTTGTGAGTAGCCAGGAAGCTGAAGAGGGAAGAAAAAAGCCCGGGGGGGGGCAAAGCTCTGTTTAACTCTTCCCTATTCACAGACTTCAGCTGTGGTGTTTAGGTGCACCAGGAAATCTGTGCAAGTACTACAGAAAATTATGGTCAAGTATACCTAAGGTAACAGAAAGCTAGATTTGCAAGAAGCTCTTGGGTATTGCAGGAAGCACTTTCAGTGTATGGATAGTTTTAGCGCACTTACTAGTCCAGAGTTGGCCCAGGCTCTTCCCAAGGGACAACCACTCACCCAAAACAAAACCCATTAAGGTCAGCATGCTGCATACTTGTGAGTCTGCAGGGGAAAGAGCTCAGGAGCATTGTTTCTAGAATATGTTTTCTGCTGGGAAGCAATGTCTTCCATCTGAAATCCTGATCTGAAGGCATCTAAATTAGCCACTTTCTTTCACTTTGTCTTCCTCTGTTTATCAAATTTCACTCCATTGCCAAGATGTAATAGCCAGCTGTAGGCTGCTTACATGGGAAATTTCACTTGTCCTCTCTCTGGCTGATTCAGATGGATTACCTGACCTCCCATTTTTCATGTCCTCCTGTGGCACACTTACCATGGCTGATGATTCCCTCTGAACTCATAATTTTGCATAGCCAACCTCTCTTTGGAGTGGAACACTAATGCCAGTGCTTGTCATCTTATTCTGTGGCTATAGCAATCTGGATCTCAACCAAGGTCAACTGTGAAGCAATGTGACTTTGTGGCAGGGTACAGGGCAGGTGTCCAGAGAGGTTTACGTTTGTGTGTTGGTGTGAAGGTGGTGTGAGGTGGTTGTGAATAGAAAGCAGCAGTGGCAGCCTGTGGTTGGTTTCCCGCCTGCTGCAGGGTGACAATAGTATTTCTCCACCTTGGAGAGATTCACGTCCTGTGATAGGCACTTCAGGGAAAGTACTCATGTCATAATGTTTGCATAGCTCTCACAAAGCCATACAGAATTTTACCTAAATAATAGCAAAATATCTTTTCTCAGCAGCTGATCATAAAACACCACAAGAAAACATTGATAGCCCTATTTTAGGGATGGCGTAACCAAAGTCTGGGGAGGTAAAGGGTGTGAGGTGACCCAGCCAGCTCCTGGACAAGTTACCTCTGAAGAAAGCTTAGGTTTCTTGAGCTGCATCCCATGTCTAAACTCTGTAAAAGGCGAATTAATACTGCAGGATTTAGCCTGTAATAAAGCACTTGATCTCACGTGCTATGCCCTGATCTCAGGCAGTGGGAACACAGCTGAGTCTGGTAATTTTCTTGTGATGTTTCTTTCAGTCTTCAAGCTGAGCACTGCACTGTAGGGAAGCTGTTGAAGACTTTCGCCATTTACATGTGTTACAATGTTAATTCTCCTAATTTCTTAAAAAGAAGGCATTTAGTTGCCTGGGAACTGTATGTGCAGCTCCTTGAGGTGTGTTGTGTATCACTCACGATTTGGCTATCTGTTCTGTATCAGCAACTCAGGCCTGATTCTTTCCTTGTTGCTTTCAAGGAAAGTTGAATTCAAGTTTGTTATTAGATGCTGTAAAACTGTATAGACTGGAGGAGGAAATATCACACAGCATGGAACTGAGTTGTGGGAAGAGAAAAGAATGCCAAAGTATATTAGTTATTGCAGATAAAATGTCAGACAAAATCCAGGGGAGGTTTGAGAGCAGGGCTACCTACTCCAAAGCACAGTCTGAAACACACTCAGCAACAGAGCGTGACGAATCAGAGAATCACAGAATGGGAAAGACTGGAAGGGACCATAGTGGATCGTCTGATTCAACCTCACTGCTCAAGCAGGGTCATCCTAATGACACAGAATATCATTAAATGGCACAGAAACGTCTGTACTAAGTGGAGGTGAACATTAGTGGCATATTGATCAGCAAATTCCTTGCAACTAGAACTGAAGAAATAGTGGAGATCAGTGAAGTCATTGCAAGCCAGCATTCATAGGTGATCTGCTATAATATGCATAATGCCATCTGCTAAGGTGCAAATATGAAAATATGGAATATGAAAAATGAAATGTGCACTTAGCACTACTGATATGTTTATGAGAAAAACTGGTGTTACCAAATACAGGAAAATATTCTGTATGCAATATCCAGTCAGTGACCCAAAGCCTGGGCTCTCAGCCAAGATCCTAAACAAAAGTAGTATGTTAAGATGCACGTACTGTTGACTGGAGCCAAAAACTGCAGCTTCTTTGGAGGATTGCATGCCTCCACAGGCTATGTGGCATGAGTGCAGGTATCTGTCACATCAGTAAAATGTGACAAGTAACACGGTGTCCTCTCAAATATCTAAACACACTGGAAATCTGCAACAGTTATTTGTCCCTTCTCTGGATGCCTGCTGGACACAGTTCACCAACACCCAGGTTTATAAGTTCTGGTAAAGATTTTTACCTGTACCAATGCACCTCACTGAGCATTTTCCAATCTCTTTCACTGATAGCATTCACCTGAAATTTAAGAACACTGTGTTTTTATTGAGTGTTTCTGGATTTCACAGAAAAAGTAATTTTAATCAGTGTTGCAAGAAGAAAGGGGAGGGGAGGG
>VZTJ01005393.1:628004-663446 GCA_013397795.1 Orthonyx spaldingii | reverse complement strand
GGGAAGGGAAGGGAAGGGAAGGGAAGGGAAGGGAAGGGAAGGGAAGGAACATTGTTTTCTATCTGTATTGTCACCATAATATATACAGCTCCATTTCATTTTAGAGGGAAAGAACAAGCCAGTAAATAACACAATCCTCTCCAATGTATTTCTAATCATTTTACCAGTGTTCTGATGTAAACTCAAACGTCCTTCTGAGGTATGTGCCTGAGCCTGTGGCTGCAGCAAGGTAGACATGCCCTGAGTCAGGAGGCAGCTCCTGGCTCCCTGCCTTCTCTTGTCATGGGCCCAGAACTCCCAGAACTGCCACAACTCCCATGAGGGGCAAGTGCTCATGGTTGCTGTGGCTGGGCATGCCAGCCTATTACATTCACACTGCACTAATCCTTGTCCCACTAAACCTCTGCTTCCACATTTTGCTGATAGTTTGCACAGTCATCACCTCCTGGGCCAGCCAAGCAGTGATGAGGACTTGCTGTCGACTGCACTGGTGTTCCCTGCCCCTGTGCTTAGCCCTTGGCAAATCAGGAGGCACTTGGGAGGCATTTGGGAGGGGTCATACAGCAGTGGTGTCTCTCTGGTAGACAGTTTCTCTTTTATTAGACCTTGGCAGGTGCCCCATAGAAATTGTTTGGACAATGTATTTTTGTCTTTTTAACTACAGAAAAAACTGGATAGTGCCTTGTAATGTGAAGGTTTCTCTGCTGTCATCTGTGAATGTCAAGTACAATTAGAAGCTTGCAGAAGCAGTACAAAAGCTAATCCATTTGGAGTCCTCTTGAGCACTTGACCTTCTTTTATCTTGGGGCAGCGAGCTTCACAGATTAATGAAGTGTTTCTAGACTGTTGGTCTTCAGCTTCACTGGGTGTCAGCTTCCCTGAATACATATCACCAGGACCACCCTGTTCATGGTGCAAAGACCCTTCCGGAGTGAGCGTGGTCCAGCTGCAAGGCAGCACCACAGAGCTTGTAGGCCAGGGTCACTGTGAGTTGTGGAGTCAGCCTGACCTGGGTAAAAGCCTACTATTGTTCAAGAATTTTTACTCAATAGCATTTAGGGCCAATTTTGCACTGGGACAAATGAGATGAACAGGCCAGAGAGAACCAGAAATCTATACATTCAAGGCATTCAAGGCCACATTTCATTCACCTCTATATGAATTCTGACTTGGCTACATAAGGAAACCCATGTCATACAGTGGCAGCCTCAAGTAATTCCATTTATAACCCATAAAATGCAAGAAATGCAGAAGCAAACCACTAAGCCCAGTGAAAAACAGCCACCCCCCAAAACTCATTAAACTCTGAGCCTCATCACCCTTGTACATCTGAAGCCTCCCCAAAAGACCAGACTAATAAATGGGCTGATTGTACCATGCCTGAAAGTCACAAATTTGGAGCTATTTCTGACCACAGGGGAGCAGTAAAAAATTCCAAAACCCAGAAGACCTTGCATGGTGCAGACGCCCAAAAGTCCTCCTTCAGCAGAAGATGTGTCAGTGCCAGTCCTTCCCCTTTCCTCTTAGCTGGTTATTAGCAACTCTGGAATCTCTTTCTCAACAGACTGGCAGCTAAGGTTTTCCTTGGGATTGCTTTGCTTTTGCAGCAGTAGTTGGGTTATTATCAGACCCAGATGTGTTTTGGGCCATGCTTGGGCCAGCCCAGAAATGAGTCTGGCACAAGACTTTTGCATTTTCTGTTGTGTGTAACTAAGTGTTTGCTTTTTTGCTGTTTGAGCACCTTTAGGCTGAGGGAGGTTGGTTGCAGGAAGTGGTGATCAAGTTTGAACAAATCCAAGCATCTGGTATTTTCCACTTGGGAGTTATTAATGAATAACTACCATATACCAGTAATATCAAAGTTGCAAATCAGTTTAACAAAACAGTAAAAGATTCTGTTTTAAAATTACTATTATTTAGGGTTTTTTTCTGAATTATTAGACTAAATTAATCTTTAAGTGCTGTAAGGGATAAACATATTGTGCTTGTAGAGGGTAATATGTTCAAGGCCCATTGGATCTGCTATTTTGTTTTGAAAGGGAATACCATACATCTTAGGTCTACTCAAAAGCAGTTCCAGAGGTTTGTTCGAAACAACTTACCCTTAAATATTCTGGGAAGCTGCTTTAATCAAAGAGTTGAGCATAACGGCCTAAGCACAGAATGGCTTCTTTTGAGATACGTTCAAGCACTTGGCAGCTTGAGGTGTCCATAGCAGGTGCTGGATTTGCTATAAGTGGGCAATTTATAAACAGAGCTGACAACTGGGAAAACAGAGTGTCAGGAGCGCGGCATTCCTGAGCTGGTGGTGCCTTGCCTGTCGGATGCTCCCCAGTGCACGGCTCGGAAGAGCAGCCCGCCTGAGCAGGGCCAGTTGCTTACAGGCAGAGCACTGCTACGTCAGGGTGTGTGGCAGTACTGCTGGGCAGCTCCACAGACCAGTGCAAACCAGTGCCTGCACTGTCGTCCTTTCTTAATCAACTGTACCTATTGGTTAATTCCCGTTTAAATGGTCATTGCTGTCTGCATTTTGTAAAGAGCAAAACCCCAATGAGGTTTTCTCAGGCTTGCTTTTAAATGTTATTTAAGGTTTTGCTCTTTTCTGCATAAACACCATATGTTTGCACTCAAGTGCTTTTGTAGCTTATTATTTTCCTTCACTGAACATTTTTCAAATTAGACTGAAGTCTTCAGTGATTTAGAAATGTAGAGCATCCTCCAAAGAGACAGGGGTTGTTGGGTTTATTCTAGCAGATCTGGCTGTAAGGGAGGCACTGATGTTGCACAGCAACTGACTGGGAGGCTGACCATGGCCCCCCATTCCACCAAACTTCACATCTCATGGATTGGATGATCCCTGCTTTCATTATGCTTCCTTAGGTCAGCCAGGTCCAGTAGGAACAAAAGTGTCTTGTGATTCCTTCACAGGTTTTTATTTCCTTCCTTCAATCTAAAACAAGCCAAGGAACAGAAGAGAAAAGGAAAAATACTCCTAAGACTTCTTCCCCCTCTTGTTTTGAGCAAGAATCCAATTTCTTTGGAGAAGGAACCCTGGTGTTTCAGGCCTTCAGCTCCTTCCCTCAAAGTACAGGTAGCATTGCACGTGCTCTCACTTCTCATGCTGTGGTTGCAAACTCACAGTTTCATTACTCTGCCCAGGAGAATATCTGCATCTGTTTTGCAAGCAGTTTTTCTCCATTTTCTCCTTTACTTCCACATTCTTCAAGAGGTCAGATACATAGAGGTATGATCCTTTTTATTTTTTTTTTCACACTCATGCCCTATCATTCTGCAACAAAAGTTAATCTTAACACTCACATTATTATTTTTCCTTCCTTAGCCAGAAATGGGAGATAAACCTATCTCTGATCCCTCCACCTGTATAGTAACTCACTCAGCAAAGCATTCTTTCAGGGCACTGGAGACAGGTTTGAATCCTTGCTCCATTGGATTGCTACTGGGAATTCGTTCAACGGACACTTCTGCTACCATCGATTCACACTGTATAAGTAATTAAATGGTCACTGGACTAGAAAGATGGATTTTGCTCTGGGCAATAAAACACTCAAAGCAGGATTTTCTCTCTCCAGGTCAAGAAGCTCTGAGAATCAGCCTAGCCACGATTCTGTGTCAAGGCTTGTACCTGTACTCTCTCTGCAGTTCTTCTTCTCCAGAAACTCATCCCAGGAGCCAAGGAACATTGATTGATGCAGCTTGTGCTGCATCAGATTTGCTGCTATTTTTGATTTCAGCAAAGGCACATTTTCAGCAAGTAACTGTTTCAGTACAAGGCTGCTAAGCAGTTAGAGAAGTGCTAGCCAGGACACTGATGAGCTCTGACAGGTACTGTTTCAAAATGAGTGATGGCAGGTTTTAATGACAGAAATCTGGATGGCTAGTACTCATAGTGTTACTGCTATTTATATAGCCCTGAACCAGTCAGGCCTTTAAACATAGCAATAGCCTATGACTGAGTGGGATTATTTACTTGCTTTCATTTCTGAATATCTCCGAGCACTTTGGTAGATCAAGGCTGTGGGGAATAAGCTGTGAACAGTTCATCTGCAAGCCCACAAATGTGAACACTGTGAGATATAGATATATCTGTCCTCCTAATCATCCATGGATGTTATGCTGTATTGTATAACAAATTATAATCTGAATACACCTGCAGCAGTGTAGCAATGATGTTAAGCATATGCTTAAACTTTTGGGTAAGTTTTGCTAACAGGTGATGTTAAGCATATGTCTAATTTCAAACTTTTGAGCAACATTTGCTAACAGCAATTGCTCTTTCTGTATTTTCGTGATTTATTTTTTTATATAGCTGCCAGAGATACCAGGAGATCATTTTAAAATACTTAAATTCAGTTTCATTTTGTAGAGTTCTTCAACATGGTCTAAATATATGCCCAATAATTTTTCCAGGTAGGGTATTTTCCAAAATTGACAAGTTCCACTAAACAAGGAAAATGCCAGTCTGTGTCATAGAGATTGAACTCTAGTTGACTTTTTACTTGTCTGATGCTGCCAGTGTTTCAGTGTCCCTGGCATTTTAAGAAGGCCTCAAAACAGTTATTTCCAGCCCATGGAGATCTGCATTTCATATTATCAACTAAAGAAAAACTGTCTGTAAAATTACAGTTTAAGCTTTGTTTAGAAAAAGTGTGATCAGGACACATGATTTTGTTATTTTATATGTAAAGAAGTATGAATGTATTGTGTGTTTTGCATATAAAATAATCATAAATAGATATGAGACCTTTTCAAGGAACTATTTATCAAACTTGGAAATAATTGTTAGTCAAATCAATCAGAAGAAAAATATAAATGGGAAACTGGGATTAAAAACAGGTATCTATTTATAAATATTTGTAGCTTGAAAATAGCAGCCTATAATCAGAACTAATGTTTACATTGATTAAAAATCAGCTTTACCAAAGTAAAGTGCAAGATGTTTAAAAAAATGAAGTAAAATAAAAAGAAATATGGAAACTTGATAAAAATTGTGGATTGAAACAGACAACAATGATGTGATATTACAGCTGGTCAGTATCTATTTTTATAAAAAACTATTCATAAAATGGAACTGTCAATTGTAAAAATATTAAAGGATCATAAAAACCTGAAGCAATTAGAAAGTCATTAATAAATCAGTAAATCAAAATAACTTGTATCTGAACATTTAAAAAAATCTAGTGGGTCAACACTGCTTATATTTAATACCCTCTAGAGCCCTAGAAAAATTCCAGAGAATTGGGAGGCATCTGTTTAGGAACTAATATTTTTAAGGAGAAACCAATAAAGTCTAGAACTCATCCTGATCTTGATGTCAGAAAAATAATGTTAATATAAGTCTCAATTAGCAAAAAGGTAGAGGTTTGGCTCAAAAATCCTCAAGAAAATCACAGTGCAGATGTTTTCCCTCTCTCTTATTTGGTACTTTGACAACTGCATCTAGACTTCTTTGTTGCCTCCTGGTCTCCCCAGTGCAGGAAAGAAACTGGTGTGGGGTTTTCAGGCCCTGATCCTCTGGGATGGTGAGGGGCTAGGGAAGGAACTGCTGCTGATCAAGAGTGTGGTGAGACCCTGGAGCAGATTATCCAGAGAAGTTGTGGATGCCCCACCCCTGGAAGCATCAAGACCTGGCTGGATGGGACTCTGAGCAACCTGGTCTAGTGGAAGGTGTCCCTGTTCAGGACAGAGGGTTTTGACTAGGTGAATCTTCCCTGTCTCTTCCAACCCAAATCACTTGATGAGTCCATGAGTGTTCTTAGCAGAAATGTTCTCATAAAAAGACACTCAATTTGGTTCTAGATTATATTTGTATTTGAACATCAATAGCTCATCAATGCATTAAACAGATTAGATACTCCACTTAATATGCCACAAATGTAATTCCATGTGAGTGTTTACCAGCTGAATTTACTTACAATGCAGCCTGTGCCATTTTATTACTTGATCAGTGGCTTGAAAAAAGTATAATACTATTTGTAAACACAATTTGCAATTTACATAAAGACTTAGAAGTGGAAGAGGGATGGGCTGTAGGTATACAGTGCTCTGAAGGTCTCTGTAGGATTGGCAGTGGACAAGGAATGTGCACTGCAGAAATGCCAACTCTAAGATTATGCTCTGGGCTCAAATGCAAACTAGGCTTATGGGCAGAAAAGCAAACACTAGGAAAAAAGAGCTAAAAAGTGTGGTAGATAATCAGGTACAACACAAGAGGACACGTGAGTTCTTTAGCAAAGGTTAAAGGCCCTGGGGCTACAGCAAAATCTGCCTCCTCTCTGGGGAGTGAGGCCTCCCTGTCCTTGTCCAGCACATGTCTTCCATATGTGTGGAGAGGAAGATACTCTCTATAGCCACTCATGAGGGTTTGAAAAAGTCACAGGAAGAGGTACCACACTGTCATCTGCTATCACTAGGCAGGCTGCCTCTGTCCATATTTGGAAGACATGCCTCTCTTTCTGGAGTGTTAGTGTAGCCCACACACTCTAAGTGGTGTTGAAGCAGTGAAGTTGGCGCAGAAAGAAAGCCCATGTGGCTCCGAATCAATAGCTAGAAGCCACAGTGTTTCTTGGCTCAGCAGATGCAGCTGTTTGAGCATGCCCAATCCCTGCTGCGGATGGGACAGCTCAGAGCATGTCTCCATTACAGTGGTCCTACTCTGGGAAGGAAACAGGGATCCTTGTCTCGGGAAGATTTTTCTCTCTCTGAGTTGGAAAAGTGGTGTGTTTACTGGCAGTATCTGAGCTGTGGGCACTGAATTCTGCTGAAAATCCAACTCCGCACACGCAAATGGGATGTAGCCATTGGGCTCTTGGTGATACTCCACCATGATATCATAGCATCCTAAACCATGCTGCATCCTACTGGGCCACCAGAACCAAAAGGGCAGGCTTTGCTTTAGGATTTTGCCTCCGGAAGAGTAATTTGTTCTATGATGACTTCCCAGCTGTTTCCCAAGGGGCTGGCATGTGACAACATGGTGTCTCCAGTCAGTCTGAGGTCTCCCAAATCCAGCCATGACAAGGGAATATTTATATCTCACGTGTACAACACGCCAACATTTTCTATCTTGGCTCTTTCTCACACTCAGAAGTACTCTGTATCCACTGATTCTTTCCGGGGGGAGGGCAATAGGAACCGACATGAAGTCAGTCGGATGTCCTTTCATGTCAAGCATCCTGCCTCTGAGAGAGGCTAGGGTAAGTACTGCAAAGGAGGAAGCAAGAAGCCTTGCAAATGTAAAACACATTCACCACCCCTTATACCTGTATTCTTAGCTGATTTGCACCGTGAAGCTCAGTAGTTTGCTTCTCTTTGTATGTTTGTTCCCAGATAAGTAGGAAATGCTAAATTTCTGCTAGCTCTGGAGTGCAATAATGTATGTTTCACAGGATAACACTATGGACAAGGACAATTTCCTACATTTAAAATTACTTGCCCTTCCATTTCTTAGGTTTGACTTCCATTGTAAAAGGTGTCAACCGGCAGGTATTTATATATATTTACAGATTCTTGCCTTTAAATTAACTCTGTAGTCTTTCAGACATGTCTCACACCACTTAAACTCCCACTGCTCTTTGAAGGTTTCTTTTCATTTCAATATAGTATCCCTTCTCTCTAACTAATATTTCTGATGAATTATATATTAATTTAACTGCTGTTTCAATGTATCCATTATTGTATGCATATTGTCCTCATGATTACACTACCTACCTTATAACCAGAATTTAAGGCAATATGAGACTATCCAAGATCAAGTACTCTCTCCTGCTAACATTTATTAAAATAATTTGTTGAAATAATCTGTTGATTCCAAATATCTGTTTCAAAATAGTAGCTAATAAATAAAATAATTTTTAATAAGATTTTCATGTGCAGCTATGGAAATGTCATCACAGGAAATGTTTCACTAAATTTTCCCAGTGTGTAGAGCAACATAAAATTGTGCTTTATTTTTCCCCCCATTCCTGAAATTCACCACTGAAACTGATCTTAACCAAAGCCTTAGTTCACTGAATGAAGAATAGGACACTTCTTTATAGATTCACAAGGCAGTTTCTGTGGAGGGAGACAACACCCTTCCTTCAAGTCGTACTATTAAAGCTTATTAAACTTTGAGCAGTACAATGGTACTTATTATGAAGAAACACAGAATGATGGAATGGATTTGAATTGAAAGGGACCTTAAAGNCCCCTCCCCACCCCCGCGCCATGGGCAGGGACACTTTCCACTAGACCAGGTTGCTCCAGAAGTTAAGGCAAATGTTTGAGTTCCTTCTCCTTGGACTTTCCAGATGATGTGTTCTGAACTGTTTCAGTAATGAGCTGCTACCGTGCCTAAGCAGCCTCTGCAGCATGGTCAGAAATGACACAGTCTGAATTAAATGTATTGTGTTCCAATACTTCATTGGGAGTATGCCAGTGTACCTTTCACAAAGGGTTTAAAAGGATGAAGAATAAGATTTTAATTCTGTATTCTTTATGTGACACATAAGAAATGACCAGTTGGAATGGGAAGCTTTCCCATACTTCACTGTTAAACTCAAATCTTAGCAATTAGTTTTGGTTATCAAATAATGGGCCAAGTTGCCTTCTCTTTGTTTTCAGTAATGTTATTGGCACAACAATGTGCACCAGGGATGCCAAAGATAAAAAGTTTTGCTAAATACCTCAGTAGGGAGGACACTTCACAGTAGTAACAGGATTCCACACAAGATCCATCTCTTATACAGGCTATTCCTACGAACAAATTTGACCTCACTCATTAGAGCGACCTGTATTATGATTTTCTGTCTTCATGACCACACTGATGAATGGAGAGGAACAGATGTAAAGCAGGTCAAACTGAAATGGAATTTTCCGTTTTCCTGAAAAAATAATCAGCAAAAAATAATTTGTTTCTTTTTATCTGATATGTTTCATTTTGCTTCAAGATGCATATTTATTCACTGATCTTTTCTTTAGTGCTTAGGTCTATTTTAAAGGCCTTTACTAAACAAAAAGTGGAAAAGCAAAGCTTCTATGATTTGAAAAATGAGCACTTGACTTTTTCAGAATGAACTATGGCAATTCAAAATCTCCAGAACACTTTAACTTCTTGTATAATTGCCTTCTGTTTTCTGAACAAAGGTGAACCCAGTCAAAATTTGCAAATTGTTTCTTCCTGCTAATAACATTTTCACTGAATTTGCTGTTAACAGGAACCATTTTACTCTCTCATTCTCCAGCACTTGAAGCAATTTTTGAAGGCTTTCATCTTTCACCCAATTACATGCTTGTGTATTCTTTCCCTCCTAGCCTCCTAAGTTTCTGAATTCTTCCTTACGTAGCCTACAAAATATTCATTTCCTTTTGAGAACGTGGAAGCCTTAATCACTGTGGGTTGCGCAATAAAGACCTCCAGGAAAAGCCTTATTTCGCCACAAGGACCCACAGCTCTTAGGCAACACTGTCAGATCTACAGGCTTGGCAAAGCTCCTGGCGTGCCTCCCCAGAAAGCACCCCAGGGAGCTGTGCCTTGTGGAGCCACCAGCACCTTGGCTGGCCTGCACGGGTGCCATGTGAGCCAAGCAGAGGCTGCAGCTGTGCCCAAGACAGGGGAAATGAGGGTCCACAGCACACAGAGCAGAGAGTTTGGTGACTGCCAAACAGGGATGATCTGATTGCGTTGGTGAAATCTCCAGAAGTATGGATGAAAAAAGATCACTCCCATTCACCCTCTTAACTACATTTCAACATGTTATGTGACACATCAATAAAGTGTAGAGCTAGTTGACAAAGGGGGATAATTTCTAGAGTAGCTCCAACTGTATGTCTGGTGACTATATGCTTCAAGAGTTACCTCAGAGGAGAAGCTATCTTGCTACCTATATATTTAGACATATTCATCTGTGGGTATATAAGTCCTCAGGGAGTAAGGTGCTCCGTATGCAATAAATTGAGGAACTCAATTCTAGTAATAACAGAGCACTTTATGGCCTAATTGATCTAAAATTTTTGGGCCCTTTAAATAGCTAAATAGTAACTTGTGAATACTCTTAATGACTCCACATCACTCACTGGCCACATAACCTCAGCTCTGGGGAGACTGTGGTTCATTCCTTGAAATATGTGGCTGTAGACCTGGTGAGGAAGGTCCCCAGCAGCAATCTGATGTTGCGGAGGACCGGGCATATACTAGAGATGCCAACCACAGGATGAGAGAGTTTGCTTTCCTTCAAGTTCAGGCCCATGTAGCACACATTTCCCTGAACCTCTGAAAGGCAAATATATGAGCTAATGTCAGCAACACACACGCATGCTCACAGCAATGCAGTCCAGGCAGCATCGTGTTTATGAAAGGTATTTGTTTAAGAACTGCTGACAATTTTTTTTTCTCTAACAACTTCAGTGCTTGATTTGGCAACCAACTCTCCTTTCAGGCCTGGCCTCAGACTCGACAATCTTTCCAACCTTGGCAACTAAGCCCAGGGAGAAGGGGCAGGCAACCCTGTGCCGTGCCCACCGCCGGCAGCACCTGTGCCATGGGCAGCTCTACAGCCCTAGCTGCCAGCATGGACTCCTTCCCAGGCCTTATATGGAGATAGCACACACCGACCTTGCGCAACTTGCTTTTTCTTGAAACAAGGAATAAATGGTGCTGGCAAAGAGAGCTGGCTGCTGGAGCTCGAGCCTAACACACAGGCACGCACCCAGGAGCGTGTTTTCTCTCTGCACCCATTGGTGCAGCACTCTGCTGTGAACGAGACCAGTGGCCTCTGCTCTGTTCCCAGAATCTCCAGGTTCAGCCATTTTGCTGTGCTCATCCCTCATTTATTTTCCCCCTGCAGCTTCAGCCCCATCCTGTCTTGCTGTCAACTAGCTCTGCTAAGTGTCTGGCAGGAGTGCTATGAATTTCTCAGGTGTGTCACTCATGCTTGTTCCCTCTCCTGCATCTAGCTCCTCTCTTCACTTCTGCATCTTCTGCTTTAAATCTTTTCCCACCTCAACCATCCTCAAGCACCTTTCGCTTCCATCTGCCTTTTAAACTGATTTCCTAGCCAGGATCTTAAAAGACAGACTCATAAGCTTTGCATCATGTCTGCCATTTGTCTTATGACTTTCTAATTACATCTTGAGAACATTTTTTTTTTTTTCTTTCTCATTCTTTTTCAGTCAGCTGATCAAGTCCATCTGTTAGGAAAGGCCATGTTGCCTCTCTACTCTGACTGCAAGTCAGGAGTAGGATTGCACCAAAACAAGGCAAAGGATGGCATACTCCAGCTGCAGAATACGGCATTAGATAGTAAAGTAATATCTGCATAAAGAATCTTTCTCTTCCCAAATGTGCAAGCCTGCTTGGCTCTGGTTTCTTTCTTTCCTTACTTTTTTATGTCCTGCTCCCACAAAAAAAAACATCTTCAAGCCCACTTCTGATCTCATCACCAATCATTCCTAATCATGAAGAAGTTACTGTCCGTCCTTTTCCCCATCCTTTTGCTTTCTGATCCTTGCACCCCCTCATTAGTCCTACCCAGCTGAAATATTGTTGTTGTTGCACCTCGACTCAAATTGCTGACAGCAGAGCTCACAAGAGTGTATTTCTATACATCTGCCTAGAATGAAGTTATTCATTAATCCAGGTTGCTGTTGGAGGTCCAGCAAATTTTCTTTGTCATAACTACTTTTCAGAACAGTGAGAAACACTGTAGCAGCACTGAAATCCATTACTATGAATAGTTCCCAATCCCTCGGGCTGGATCCTCAAGCAGTTTGCTCTTCGAGTAGTCAGGGAGCAACTAATCCCTGCAGGATTCACGTTGCTCATAGGTCTTCCCAGGCACAATGTGAAGGGCAGAGACTTCCACACAGGTTCTTCATACTCAGATCAGTAAATCAAAATCCTTTCTAGACAGGATCCTATTTCACACTTCTCTTTCCTGAGTTTAGAAAACAGAGATTCATTCTGGAGGCTTGCATTATCTTTGAGAAGAAGGACCCTTGCTCTGTCATGGGGGAATGAACATGGCCCATTTCGTCATATGCCTGTGGTTCTAATCTGTCTGTGAATGAAGAAAAAAAGACCAATATTTCAAAACAGTATTTAGAGATTAAATTATCTCCAAGCAGCAGTAGCAGCCTTAGGGAAACTGGGGAAGGAATTGCAGGGACAGTTCATCTGTCTTAAGTGCTGTTCTCTGTACACTTGCATCTGTACTGCAAAAATAAAAATGTGAATCTCCAGTTTCTCTCTGAAATCTGACCATTTATTTTTTTGCTTATATTTGAGAACAGTGAAACAGGATCTGAATTTCAACTGTACTTCTCCACATTGCTACAGGGTACTTTCAGGCAAATGTCCTAACCCACAATCTGGAGTGAAGCCAGAAGCATCCCAACATCTGAGTTGCTCAGAACTGGGGATCTGTACTAATAGACCAAGCAGAGTCAGACACATATCTGAGCAGCAGCTTGCATAATGTTTATCAATTAGCAGAGCCCTGGCAAAGTGCTGGCCCCTGAGAGTCCAGACTGCAGCAGGTGAGGTGGAGGAGCAGCTCAGAGTTAGCCCACAGTTGGTCACTTTCCCTGGGAACAGCTTGAGGAAAGCAGGGTGAAGCTATGAATGCATGCATGATGTGCCATGCTAGCTGCCCTGAGGGCCAGAGAAACCATTTTCTTCACTAGAATAGATGTAGCCTCTCAGTTTGTCTTAGGTGTGTCCTGGTATGCATGAAAAATAATGCTCTCCAGGGGATTTAGGCATAGGGGTACCTAATTTCTGCATCCTAAAGCACCACAGGCAAGGAGATGGGTACCTAGATAGTGACACCAGCCAAGAGAGAGGTGCTATAGGGCATGCAAGATAGCACAGCTACTGTTGCCTAAGGATATTTTTGCCAGAAACTGTAAGTGCTTTGGTATTTCAAGTGTCTCAACAGGTTAGACAGGTTTTTTTTTTTAAAACTGTTTTCTTGTAAAATAGTCACCTGAAACCAGTGTATGCAGCACTGGCACTCCTCAGCACTATTTTGAGTCTAGTTTGAGATCTTTGCTTAATGGATTGATCCATTCACGTAGATCTAGCCAGAACTTCTGCTGGCAGCATGTTTCCCATGCAGTGCTGGCCTGGCACATAGGCAGTTTGTGTCATGTGGTGGCATTAACTTGGTACCTGTTTTGCTTTGCAAGGTATGAGGGAATCAGCAGAGAGGGTCTGCATGCTGCAGAAACAGGCAGTAAGTGGGATTTCCCAAAATGCTCATGGCAAGTTTTGCAGCAGCTGTGAGCCTCTGGGTCTGGTCTATCCCCTCTCTGCATCGGTGTGACTATTTAAGGACAGAGCTCACCAGGCATCCCTACCAGCAGACTCATAAAGGAATTGCTGCTGTTATGGTTTACACCACTTTGTTCTGTTGCTATGACTGGATTGGGGTCATCACTTTTCACAAGGGGTGATCTAAACAAATCTCAGACTTGTGTGCAGTCATACTTATGTGTTTTACCTATAAGCAGACTTCTTCACTGCAGCTGATTTTTGATTATTATTATTATGTTATTATGATTCCTGGAGTCTATTGAAAACTGCCTCATAGGTTTGAGCATTGTCAACATCTACGTCTAACTTTATGATGTGTAGTTGTTTTAAATACACTATTATATGCCATGGGTTATTTTGTTTAGGTAATTTCCCCCCACAGTTTTCTTCAAGAAACTTGAAACTAATAGTCATGTCTCAGTTAGGAGGAATGTTTAAAATCTCATTGAGTGAAACTCAGAGGAATCCCTCATTATCTTAAGCAGAAAGCAGCAGAAGAGGGGAGCCCTGTCTTACAGACAGAAACAGAGATGGAGAAAAGCCCCCACTTAGGCTGACAGAAGTTCTTCCACTGCCTGAAGGGGGACTGAGATCAGCTACTAGATGAGAGATAACACAATTTTTAATTTTATGTTTTCTAACATCACTTTTCAAATAACAGCATGGATATGAATTCAAAGCATTCTCTACCTTCATGTTGAGCCTACACTAGTAAAAAACAAACATGAGAATTTTCTTTGTTGATAATGGCCTTGTGTGTTACTATAGAGAACACAGACCTTCTCTATATATTCAAGCTGCAGCCAACTAATCATGGGGAAAAGGAAGAGACACACTGAATTACCCAGGGAAAGCCAAAAGAATTGAAGTTTATATTTGTAAACAACTCTTAAATTAAATATTTAAATAATTTAAATATTTCAGCCTTGAGCCTGTCATGGACAACATCTCTCACATATGCAAAACTGGTTTATGGAAAATGCTTTGATATAAGCTGACACCATGTCAGAGCATATCAGTGGTTTAAAGAAAACTCCTTTTTCAGAGAAGCAAATTATCAGGTTCCTACTCCAGACGTGTCTATCCTACTCATGTCAGAGAAGTGTTGTATGGTTGGAGCTTTACATATGACACAGCAGTCTTGCATTCTCAGATATCCAAATCCAAATGAGATTGCACAACATGGGCCAAATTATTCACTGAATATATTTCATATACCTCTGCTTTCCTCACCTTAAATTGAAAAAGTCTATGCAGGGTTAAAACCTGTTCTGCCTCCTTAAACATTGATAATTGTCTTGTAGGGTAGAGGAAACTGCAGTGTGTTAATGCAAAGCAAAATATGCATTTCAGCACAGACATGCACAAGCAATCAGGGCTGTGATGAATGATCTGTGGAGATGTGTTGCCCAAGTTCAGCCTTCCATTTAGATATTGGATAATATATTAGGTGCAATACAAATGTTGTTCCTTCTGAAAATGGTATAACAGTCAAGATAAAAGATATTGTTTTATGTAGCAGGTAAGGGGAGATAAGTAATCCTCTCTAAACAAACCACAACAATAATATCGCAGGTGAAATATAATGAGCAGAAATGGTTAAATGAAATATTATTTAGTTGCATAATATTACAGAAACAACAGACATATATTATTTATTAAAAGAAGCAGAATCCTGCACCCCACAGATCTCTGGAGAGTTGTTGGTAATAAGTACAATATTCTCTCCATAGCGCTGCTCTGCTTCATTATTAATGGGCAGTCTCATGAATTAACCACTCTATAAGTGCACGCAGCACAACTGCCTTTAGGAAGTTACTTTGTTATTCATAGAATCCAAGAAATTCGAGGCTGGAAGCAGCCTGGGAGATCATCTCCTCTCTCTGTCTGCCAGAGACTTCTCAACATTGTCAAGTGTTCAAGTGTCTTCAGCAATGGCAGAAAAATTGCCTTAAAATGGCTGTGCTACACCATCTGTGATAGACTGCAAAGTGAGTTTATGTTCCTCTACCGTGATTAGACGGTTATAACACCTAAAACATCTGAAAAGCAGAGCAGGTTTGCAGGAAGCACGAGTAGCAAACCCAAAACTTCTTATCATATACTATGTCCAGGGCATGTTGATCTGCCCGGTCTTGCGGATGCCTCTAGGGAAATGCACGGGTGCTCATGGCAGCAGTAGGGCTAGAGGAGAAAACAAGCGGAAGAGAAGGGTTTTGGGGCTGTCTAATGGTTAGTTTCGCTTAGGGCAAAATGTTTGCACCTACTGACTGGCACTTCCCTGGTCAGCTGTCTCGCTCGCATGTGGGATGTGCTTGTACTAAAGACAAATCTTGCGCATCCACAACAAGCAAACCACTTGAAAACACTGTTTAGCTGTTCCCCCAATCCTTGTGAGGTCTTTGATCCGCAGCAGCAGCCGAGGTAAAGCATTCGCAGAGCCGAGGCGGTCCTTGAGGGCAGACTGGGCATTCATGTGCTGCTTCAGCGCAGAACGCCCCTGCGGTGTGGGGAGGCTCAGGCTCCGGCCAGCAGGGACCTCAGCAGTCCTCCAGGACAGCGGTGACACGCAGTGACTCCTCTGTCCCACAGCTGTCCTTCCAAGGGGAGTCTCTAGCGTCATCTCTGCAGGGTGCTCACTTTTTTTGCAGTCAGAGCCAGCTGCAGTTTACCTTGTGTCTGAGTGAGTAGCCTGCAGAAAACGAGTTCCATAGGCTGGGATTGATTGCTCCAGGCATTGGCTTGAGCAACTGCCTGCAAAAGAATAAGCTGATTTGAAAAGACATTATTGACTCAGCTGCAACATTCAGAAGGTCTTCAGCAGAGGCAGGGCGGCATTTAGTCTTAATACGGTATCCAAAAACAGCTTGCGCCGTTGTTTTCTCTAGGTGTGTCTTTCTTCTTTGTTACCAAGGAAGGGTTGGGGTAGATGAATATACACTTGTCTAGCAATAGCTGCTCAGCATGAAAATGTGATGATTTCACTTTGGATGTTATAAGCTCTCTGTACCTACCACATTAACGTTACAATCTCAGCACTGCTGTCAGACTGTATATTTTTGGAAAAGTCTCTGATTCTCCAGTGCCTCACCAGTTGTTAAATCAGTGCAAAACAGGAGTCAGATCCTGCCATTTAGATGTTTTACACAATGTCTAAAGGGGAAAGGCAAGCAGATGATTTTAGATGGATTTTAGGGCAGCTGCATGCAGACAGAAATCACAGTAGCATGACAAGGGGGAAAGGACTGTGCAAACAAACTGCCTCTGCTGCCTCCAGCTCCAACACTGCGATGCTGTATCACCATGGCTCTATAAAGCAAAGTGCATCCAGTGAGAGCAATAAGGCATCACAGCTTATGGAAATGAGGCAGGACTGAGAAGTTTATCTTGAGCTCCTGTTTTTCGCTATGCCAAGCATCACTTGCTGCTGCTGAACGTGCAGAGGTTTCGTGCTCTTTGCACTCACACAGGGCCAGATAAGCATGAATCCTGCTGAAGGCTGGCCAGAAGTGAAAGGAATTTTGCTCCCTGCCCAGACCTAGCATCCAGCCTAGGCGTGAATGGGGCACCTGACCATCCCCCCTATCAGCCCCACTGGGATACAGAACTAGAGGAGCTTTCCGCCCTTCAGGAATGTGGGCTGCTTGCTGCAACAACCTCTGTAGAAATGGATGATGCTGTTGTGAAAAGACTGTTTTGGGACCAACACTGTCACAGCTCCCAAATGGAATTTTTGCAAGGCAGATGTACCAGGATGAGCTCATGAGGCAAATGTATGAGCAGGGAAGGGGCTGCTGGTGTGAGAGTAAGGGATGAGCTAGAAGGTTTTGCTATCAGGGAATGGAGATGGAAGCCCAGTCACCTATATGCCCCAGAAGAGATTGAGAAAGGTTCAAGACATAGGTAGCTCTAAATGGGAGCTAGCCTGAATTCAGGGTCATGTTATATTTAGTGTTCATTGCAACACAGTTACATTCATGAAAATTAGCTTAAACATTCAGTGGCTGTGGAAATACTGGTCACTTATGGTAGGAGAGATCCGTGATTAAGTGTACAACCTGTAATGGATTTCTTCAACTCTGTTTACTTCTATGTTTCTTTAAGATTAAAATATGATGAAAATGAAATGAAAATAGTCTTATTTTTAACATGGCAATAGGCTTTAATTGAAAGAACTTTTATTCTGATGAGGAAATGAAGGACATATGAAGTGTATAATGTTTGATCCATAATCAGCCAAAAGTTGTGTTCAGAGAGGTGCCATCAATAATTTGACATTCTGTTGATGCCTACAGTGATCTGTACCCGAATACTTTCTATATACAGTATTTTCAACCATAATTTTCATAAGGGAATAAAAGGTGCACCTACAAAATTGGCTGACAAAGATTGTCTGGTTTTTGGAGGATAGGATTAAAAATAATAAAAAAAAGAAGGAAGATCTTTCTAGCCTGAAAACAGGACTGAAATTGAACAAATGGCATTTAATAAAGACAGCTGTGATATACTATGAAGTAGAGATCAGTGTATGATGCAAAGTGAGTAGGCAGTGGTCCTGCTGTAGGACATCAGGGTTATGGTGGAGGCAAGAGCAAAAGGCTGTGACAAAAATAGCAACAGTTATGCTGTTAAATATTATCAGGGCTACCATGTGAAAATCGTGGGAGGCAGTTCTACTGTATTTGCTTGGGTAAGGCTTTTCAACCAAAGGGAACTCTCTACACTTGGACTCAGCACTTAAAGTTATAAACAAATACAGAAAAGTCCAAAGAAGTTCACAGAGCAAAAAAATAAAAGGCAGCTTGAGCTGGATTTTTTTTTTGACTCAAACAGACAGTATTGGAAAGGGACGTACAAGCTATAATTGGAACAAAATCCAAGAATAAACTGCTTGCCAAATTCATTAAGAGTGGGATAAGACATAATTAAGTTAACCAAAAGTCTGTATGGTTAGATAGAAGGAAAAGTTTTCTAACTCCAGAGGTAGTTGCTACTATTGCTTAGGATCATTGTGGCAACCATGTCTTCTCTATGGCTATGTCCCTGTTGATGTACAAATACTGTCTGGGATGCTGTGGTTATGCTTGATATGGCTTTATGTCCCTGTAACTATATGGTAATGCAGACCTTTCTAGCTCTACTTTTCCAACCCTTACTGTGCAAAACCTTGTCTGCTATCTGATCTAAATCCTACTACATCTTCTAATTAGGAAGTTCCCTTCCTGCATATATTGCAATTATTAAAAAAAAATGTGATACTGACAATGATAATTTTTAGGGTAAAGGTAACACCGTTTACCCATTGCTCTAAATACTCCTCAAAAAACCTGAAGTTATTATGGTCCTTATTCATAAAGCAGAGGCACAGGGAGGTTGTGGGATTGCTGAGTGTTTGTAAAGTACTCTGGTAGCAAAACCAGGCATATAACCTGGGAGACATGTCTCCCAGGCCTTTCCCTGGCTGCCAGACCACATTATTTATCCAATAAATTATGCTGATGAGGATGAAGTACCTAACTCAGAGCTCAGACATAGATTGTTTTTTCTAGTAACATGGAGAAGCCATAATTCTCTGAATGTACAGGAAGTCCTAGCTGGTGGCAGTCCAAGGTAAAATCCACTCCACAAATCTCTCACAGAATGAAGGTTAATACAATGTTAGAATTGAGGCCATGATGGTAAAGTATAATTACCTCCTTTTTTCTCCGATGAAAAACATGCTGTTCTGATTGTGAAACTGTCTATGATTTGATTCAGAAAAGTAATAATACTTGATGTCAACAGAAACTAATATTGTCTAATTAATTAATTTACCTCATGATGCAATATGTAATATAATATGTTTTCTCACAGTATTGTGCTTTCACAGAGATGCCATTCACTATAAAGGTTACTATCTTTCTTTTTATTTCAGTACAAAAGCTAACTGTAAAACTTGAAGTCTTTCTGGGAAATTGCTTAGATACACAAAGAACATACAGGCCTGTTTTTCAATTTTCAGTGCTTTCTGAGATTCATATAAAGGGGGTTTTGTCAGCTTTCCTTAGTTAGATGTGCAGAACCAGGTCCTCCAGGGTTGTGGCTTATTTTGCAACTTTCTCACAACTTTTATAATTGCAGATGTACATTAAGATAAAGTGTCAGCTCTTTTGCAAGAGTCTGTTGCAATTTGTAGATTCCCATGTTGCTCAGTTTTCTGCTTTATAAAGAATACTGCCTGTTTAAGAGCAAACCAGTGAATGCCATGAAAATGCTGCTTTTCCAACATTTTTGCTTTCTGTTTTTTACAGACTGCTGTGTGAACAGTTATGTCACACTTTACATACGAGTAAGGAGGAAATAGCTTGACCATGTTGATTAATTATTGTTGTGACATTCAGTGTTTGTTTTGGAAAAACTTCTGAAAACCTTATGAAGAGATGAATGCTTCATCCTGCTGGATATTCTTCACATATCCAAAAACTTTGTTTCAGTGACCTTGCCATGCATTTTACATTCCTTTTCTATTCTTCTCCTTCTCCCCTTCTTTCCGTATTGATTGCAAGCAGCCTGTGCTTGACAAGATCAAAAAATAGCCATACTATAGTCCAGACAAAGTAATTGCAGTTACTTCAAAGAAGATTTCTTCAGTCTTCTGATTGCAATTAAATGTCCAATGTTCCAGGAAAAGTCTGTAAGAGAAGATGGTTATCTAGAGAGCTTTTGAGCAACCTGGTAGCACCTGCCTGCACCCAGGATCCTGCTTTCCCAGAAGTGTCAGAGCAGGCACTGACAGCTAAACCCAAATGCTTTATTTAGGATAAACAAATTCTGGAATGACCACACAGCTGTGTTCACACTTCTTACTGGTGTCAACGAGCTAATAGCAAGATTAACATAACATTGATCAATATAATAGGGAGGGAAAGAGGAGGAACATCACCATTTACCCTTGATTCAACAGATTTCAGTGTTTATGGCAGCAGGAGAGGGTGAGCCATGCAGGGATGGCATGTACAGGAACTGGGATGTGCAAGGCAGGCATGTGTGTTTGACACTGAGGAACATACAGATAACAGAAGAGCTTTGGCACTGGGCGTAAATATGTCTAAGCAAGAAGCGATACATCTGTGTTCCGTTTAGCTTGGTCAAATAATATGCATAATTTTGTCATTCAAGTTGTTTGAATATTAATTTTTCATTTTATAGATCCAGCTATAAATTAGTCAAAAAACAATTGTTCAATAATTTAAATCCCCTAGTGTTTCAGGAAATAGCTGGTTAAATTATTGATGGTTATTTCCACATTGTTCACTCAGCCTTAATAAACCACTGAAGTGTTGGTCTGAGTAAGTTTGCTCCCACTGGTATTGTAGCAGTGTACATATATATGACTCAGTCGCATGGTGCACCTTTCTGATGGTTTTTGACTCACAAGTTCACTGGTGGCCCTGATGCCAAGTGCACTGAGTTAGACTTCCTCTTCCCTGGTTTGCAAGTAGGGCCTTATGAGCAACTATATTGGTTCTGTACTCATTTATGAAAATTTACTCATTATATAAATATTAACAAGAAATAAATATAAGTGATATGAGTGTGAAATCACTCACAGTTTACACAGAGCCTGAACTTGATGGGACAGCCTCATTGCAGGACAATTTAAAGTGTGGCACTGCCTGCGACTGCTAACTCAGTTTGCTTTGTTTATTTAGGTGAAGCAAAATATCCCTGTGCTTTCAACAGTCTTCTCTCTGCATCTACCCAGACGCCTTCTTCCTGCAGGACACCCCATTGCTTCCTGCGGCCCCAACCTTGGGAGGAGCTTGGTTTGCTCAGGGGAAGCCGGGAAGCGGAGAAGTGCGCGGGGCCGGGGCTGGGCGCTTTGTCCTGGGTCAGGATGGCCCCAGGGAGGGTGCTGCTAGGTCAGGGCACAGCAAGGGGACATTCTGGGGCCAAGGGGCTGGAGGACATGGCACACACATCCTGGCAGATACGCTCCCACTGGCCCTGCTGCTGGGTGCGGGAGGCGGGGTCTGCTCACAGAGAAGGTGCAGGTGAGTTATCCTGAGGACAGGAGAGATCGTTTTGTCAGTCTCATAGCGACTAGTCTCGCTCCCTCCTCTATGGAGGCTCTTGTCAAGCTTGCTCTCAACAGAGGAGCAGGGCACACAATGGTTTCACCATGTGTGCTGCCTCTCAGTAGCCAGCTGCATCTGCTTTGCTGCTGAGCAGCTGCAAGAGGGCATGGTCACAATTTCCATCGATTTCTTGCAGTTTCTGTAAGTCACTTGGGCGGGAACCCGAACAGGAAATATTTTCTAGTGCAAGGTGCATTTTAGCAGCAAAACTGAAACCATCAATGTCTAAGTCTGAAAAACAGATGGCTGATAAAAGTAAAATACAGTTAATTCAGGAAGCACATAAATTGATGCAGCACGTTAATAACTCAGTGGCTTGGGTGGCTGCGCTCTTTCTGACACAGCAAGACCACCCCTCTCCTATAGAGCACAAGCTGAGTTGCTGCTTTTGTAAGGTCCCTCTTGGGAGAGGGTCATGTTGTTCCTCTTGGCTTCTTCATGTGTAATCTGCCCGTACCTTGGGAGGCCAAGGATCAGCCAGCACTGGGAAAGGAAGCACTGAATATTGTAAAGAAAATTGGTTTTGGCACGGGGACCTTTATACTGCCAGCTGTAAGAACGAGACTTCTCTGGCCTGATCTGACCACAAAGCTGGTGAGCAGCTGCATACAAAGCGGGGATATTGCCTGGCTGCTTTTACGTAGTGAACCTGGGGTGCCCTGGAGCAGAATGCCCTCTTAGGCCTCTCACTGGGGTGCAGGGGGTCTCTCAGCTCCTCTGGGCAAGCCACCCCTGCGGTTAGTAGTTCAGAGTGGATCAGCACTGTGAAATGTTTTCCAAACCCTTGTGCCCTAGAGAACATGGTCCAGCCTTACCAGCAGGCTCACAGCACCAGAAAACAGAGGTTAATCTCATCTCCAGGTCAGCCCTGAAGTTGCCCTTACCACAGAACACCTACCATACAGTGTGACTCCTCATCTCTAAGATCTTACACAGAGACCTGCTTTTTTGCATTTTCCAGAGAAAAATGTTTTCAGAAAAAAACATGACCAGTTTTTGACAAAGAAGTTCTTTACGAAGTGGTTTATTTTTCAGCTGAAGGAAAATATTCTCTTAAGGGAAATATCACTTCCCAATTTGTTCTGCTAAGCAGCAGAGATGTGCAGAGCACAGCAGAGATCTGCAGAGCAGGAGCGTGGTCAGCAGCTTGTCCTAGCAAAGTCAAAGCACCAATATGTGGGAAGAATGCCAGGAAGCCAGAAGTATATTCCCATGTCTGTGTGAAAAATCCTCATATCATTTAACAGTACTCATTAAAGAACATCTACCAGGTATCACAAATTTGGTGCTCCTTATGTAATTAGGAACTGCATGGGTATAAAAATGTCTCAGATTTAAAGGATGAGTAATTATCTAAATTCCTGCAAGTAACTGCAAGTCCAAATTCCTCAGCAATCTCTCAGCAGTTGCAGCCTGCTTTGAACATGCCCTGCTCAGGATGATGAAATCAAGGAGGCCTACAGCAACTTTGACTAAAAAACCAAAAAACCCAACCCCCCCCCCCCCAAACAAACAAACAAAAAACCAAAACACCAAAACCGAAACCTAAAAAAACCCCAAACTTTTCTTCAGAGTAGCAGATGTGAAAAAATGCCACAGTTGTTCAGATCTGCCTTTAGATGCAAATCTTTCTGGGGCTGGGAAGGAACCTGGCCCGTTGGGGTTCACTGCTGACACATGTCCCCCGAGGTCTGCACTGAGGTTTGGCCCCTGGGCGCCCAGGCACAGGCAGAGCACAGAGGCAGGGCCTGATGCTCTGAGCTTCACCTCTCTGCAGGGTGACAGCTCCAGCCCCTCTGCCTGCTTCTCGGGCTTGTTTGGTTTGGTTTTGCTAAGCACTGCTGCTTTCAGTTCCTCTACAATAACGGAGCTTGTGTACAGAAAGGTCATCCTCAGGTCAAGCCAGGATCTTTTATGTTTTTTTTTCAAACCTGGTATGCAGACAAGCCTTATCCTGTAGAGATAAAGTGAATTTAGGCGTTTTGAAAAAGATACTGGAAAACGTTAAAAATAATCATTGGACCGTAGCTTTTGAATCCCTTCTTTTTCTGTGAGCATCATTAATGTGTTGTAAATGTGGACTAAATGCCCAACATCCCTGAAAAGTGCACAATAACATAGCACATCTGGATCAGAATGGGTTTATAAAAAACATTATTAAAATGAACTGACAGGATTAACTGCTGTAACTGAAGAAAATAAAATCCACATTTTCCCAGTGAATGTGAGCTGCATTTTTACCATATAGGGCAGTATGTGTCTCTTTTCAGTTGCTAGTAAGAATTGATCCAAACAAATTTTTCCCGATTTTAACTTCAAG
The DNA here is from genome assembly GCA_013397795.1 of Orthonyx spaldingii. NCBI lineage: Eukaryota > Metazoa > Chordata > Aves > Passeriformes > Orthonychidae > Orthonyx > Orthonyx spaldingii. The sequence continues at coordinate 639,697 of VZTJ01005393.1, read as the reverse complement.
GCTAATCAGTATAATCATCTTCTGTGACAACCCAGAGAGTTCTGTGGTGGTGATGGTTGTTGTTTTGCTAAACATCTCCCTGAGAAATAGATTTTGGCCAGAGGCAATGTCATGTGTTGTCCCCACTCCTGTGTCTTGTTGTGTATCTAAAGTCTGTGCCCAAGGGCAATTTTTTTCTCCCTGGGTATCTGGATATTTCTCTGGGCAAAGGTATGAAACAATTCTGCTTTGCTGCTGCTATGCTGTGATTGGGCAGCTAAAAATTGGATTAGCAATGGCATGGGGGATTTATTTCAGGTGCTGTGTGCTCACCAAGGAGCTGTCTTGGTCACTGTGCTCAAGTGTGTTAGGGAAATATCTGTATTCTCAATCCTGTTTTGGTGGACACCATGCAAGCACACAACCAGAAGGTGTGCTTGTCCTGCAGATCTTTGGTTCTGCAGAGGAAGAACAGACTGGAGCTGAAGTGTGCTCAGATAGCTGCTGATGTAAGTTAAATTTATCCCAAAAGGGTGAGTATCAGAGCAAGCAGTCACAGATGGTGTCAGGTTTGCACTGCTGTAGGCCACTGCCCTGGGAGGGTGGGGGTTTAACTCAGAGACCCAGAATACAGTAACACTGATTACCAGTACCCAGTTTGATGTCCAGCTTACCGTGGCCAAGCTCATCAGCTGAGAGGAGGTTCTCACTGAGCAAGAGACATGTATGAGGTGTGAGTTGTGACACTAGCCCAAGACCACAAACCCTTCTCCTTGATGCCACTGGCCCTGTGATGCCTCTCTTTCCTGGCAGATGGAGAAAATCTAGGGAGCCCACTGCCTGTCCCACTCCTTCCAGCAGCACAACCTGCAGACAGCAAAGCAACTACACGACAGCCCAGGTCCACCACAGTAAACCAAAGGGACACTGCACACCAGGAGGGGACCGTGTGCTGCTCCAGAAAAGAAGCAACCATGGAAATGGAGAGGGTTGTTATTTCAGCACCAGAAGAAAGGTAAATTATTTTACTAACAGACTACCATGCTTTTTTAAAATCTGTTATTATTGATTTAAAAAATGCCCTGGCTTGCTGAAGTTACAGTTTCATGGAAGATACCTTCTGTTTTGAAAAGTGGAATTAGTGTTAATTTCTGTGGGAGCAGGGCTGAACCTCATGGCCACAGCCCATCCATGCATTTTATCTTCACTTGATCAAACCTGGGAGTAGTATAACCAGTCCTGGGCCTGCCTGTACAATGCAAAGGCATTTTGAAGGCCATAAAGGGCCCCAGATATGATAAGATCAGACCCTACAGATGCAATTGTAATAGACAATCAAATATGGAGAAATTTACATGGCTAAAATTGGTGAGAGAGCAAAGGGGACTCAACCAGCAGTCATGCCAGCAGCCATGTAGTTTGAGCGAAGATAGGGAAGTTGGCTCTTTGGTCATGGTGACTGAGTAACTCCTCTCTTTCTGCAGCTGGATTCACGGGGGACAAGGCACCCAGAGATCATTTTCTTTTGAAGACAACAGAAGAACAACAGAAGTTTTTTGGCTGCCCAGCCAAAACTCCGACTGGTGTGTTCAGACCAGCACTTAACTGCTGGGGACGATCAATGGAATACCGACACAGTAAGGAAGTAAGGGATGTTTGTGAATATCATAAACCCATTCCAGCTGTGCCATCCCCCTGGACAGCCACACCACAGTGGGCAAGTTCTGAGTCATGAACAGGTCCAGCTGGCTCCAGGCAGAGCCTGACAGACCCTGGCATTTAACTGGAAAATAGAGAAGGCATCTGCCTGCACTGCCAAGCAGGACAAGGCACCTTTGTTTTCTAGCCATGACCCCCTCAGCCTCAAAATGTGAAGGGTTTTCTAGGGAAAGAACATGGCAGAATTATACACATTTACCACCCCTGCCCACTCCCTTCGCCTTTGTTCTCACCAAATCCTGTGCACTGTTTCTTTAGGACAGTATTTGGCTCCTGCAATATACATGAACACATCCACAAAACATAGTGAGTCAAACCAACTATCCATCTTCTTTTGCAATTATCTTGATTTGCTGGATATCCAGCATGTCTGAGTACCTGCTTAGACACTGCCAGAATTTGGCATGGGAGTGTAAAATGATGGATCCTTTCTATATCTCTGGGATTCTTTACAAAGTGAAAGGAATCTGTGCAAAATGAGATCATCCAGCCGAAGACAGTGTGAGACAGCTGATATAAAGGATATACACCTGCACCAGGCAATTCAGCAGCAAATAATGAACAATTACCTCTCTGCTTGCTGATCATCTGTGGCTGGCATAATGCTCAATAGAAAAAGGGGAGTATTCCTTTCTGCGGGTTGTTGATAGCCGCTGCAGTCTGTAGATAAGCATGAAGCAAAAAAATTGTTGCTGTCCCAGACATCAGAAAGGTTTCCCTTGCACCAGCTATCTTTGCAGAAGCACCAGGATAACTTTGGTTTGCTAAATTTCAGGCAACAAGAAACCTGTAAGGTAGGTTTGCAATGCAAAACATTGAAAAAAATTATTCAGTGAGCCAAAAGTCTAGTTGTCTCTGGTGTAACCAGCTGAATTAGGTAGAGTTACATGGGGAGAGGGTGGAGGCTGTGAATTTCATCAGTCTGAGAGATCTCTTTGAAACTCTCACATTTTCATCACAGAAAAAAAGGAACATCTGGACCTATTGTGCAAGGGCCACATTCTGCTTTCAGTCGTGTTGAGGCAAACTCAGAGCTGTCCCAATGGGACAATTCAAAATTTACCCCAGGATAAACAAGAGCAGGGTTTGTCACCATATTTTTGACTTTGTTCTCTAAGCTTAACCTGTTTGTGCCCTGTATGCACTAATTTTCTGAATTGTCCTCTTCTTAAATGAGACACAACAGCATGAGAGAAAATCTAAGAAGTTTCCAGTTTTTCATTCAATTGAGTTTTTCATAATTCTTAGCTTTCTCCAAAAACCTATGCCCTGTATCACCCTTTCTAAGCTTCATTTCTCCCCTTGGCAACCTGTAAATTATTACTGCTACCTTCCTTCCCCTCTACATTGCTTATTCTTCTTTATATTCCACTTCCAATAAACCAGAGTGAACAACTGAGAGTGTTGTTGTTGTTTTTATTTTCCCACTGGCTCCCAAGGCCTCAGCTAAGAAAACAAAACAAGACGGCTCGCTCAGGGCCACGCTGAGAACTGTACTTTTCAACTGTCTCCACTGTATGCCTCTGACACTCTACAAACTATGAAGAGCTGAGGGAACAGGAAGAGGCTGTCAAATATAGCAGTCTTGTGCTTGTTTGGTTTATTTCTAATTCCTCTTAATTCCTCTTCTTACTCTCTGACTACACCTTCAATTCTATCATCTTTTCGACAGAGCCAAATTTGAAGCTGCAATCTTCATGAGTGAGAAGTAATGTCAGGAGTAAGACTCAAAAGCAGGGCATGAATTTTGGAGATTTAAGACCTGAAGAAGTTCAACTTCTTTCAGCAGGGTGGCTCAAATACTTTTATTTTACAGGGTCTCCACATAAGTATCCTAAAAAGAAAGGAACCAAAAAGGCTTAGGTGCAGCTTTGCATCCTGAGATGCTCAGCAGCAAGAGACAGCCTAGCTCCATCCTGGGTGCTGCATGTGGGTGTTGCCTTCTGTGTTTTGCTGTGACATACAGGGGCTCAGATTGTGCCTGCTCTGCTTTTCCTTCTTGCATGGCTAGTGCATTATTCCCCTAGCGCTTTCTTTTCCTAATATTTGTATTTATAATGGGGAGAAGGGGCTATTTGCTGCAGAAGTCACTGGAAATGTATCTGCAAAGAATATGGGCAGCAGCCTTTCCTACCTGTCCTTGCCTTTCCTCCCACTCCTTGCACTGCTTTACCATAAGGCACCTGGGAACTTGTAACATATTTTGCTTGCTGTCGTGGCAATTCTAAGATAGTTGCCTTTTTTCCTGAGAAATAAATGTTCTTGCCCTCGTGGACATGAAAAAGCATCTTCATACAGACATTTCCTGATGCTTCTCTTTGCCAAAACTAGAACAGTGAAGCAGAAGTCGATGCTCGAATACCCTTGGCATGAGGACAGTCTGATGCATATAATGCATATAATTAAAAAAAGTTAGCACAAAGAAATGGTTGTTATTTTGCTTCAACTGAGCTCAACTTAGTAGCTAATTAAGTACAGACTTTTTCCATGGTTATATGCAGTTTTCAAATTCCTATAACACAAACTGTTTTAGAGGATAAGTTAAATACAGAATGCATTGAGTTTGGTAGACAAAGTTTAAAGGTCTGCATTTTCCCACCAAAGCTATTTCATATCAGCTACAGAGTGGGGGTGTGTGTGTGGAGGGGTTATGACCTCTTTTATTTTTACAACCATTGCCATGATTTCATAATACTGGCAGCAGTCACTTCAAGCGAGGGACTAGACTTTATTACTATAATTATATGCTAGTATGTGGGCATAAAACAGAAAAACTTTTCTATAGATAAATGCCAGTAGCAAAATCCTTTTGTCCAACAAGAAGTCCTTTAGCAGTGTTATGAATATTATATTAACCTCAATAAAAGCTATGCCAGAAATGTCTACTGTACATGGCATGAGTCCTGTGTTCTTAAGCAGCTTTGTTCTGAGAAATGAACAGCACTGAGAGCACGCAGCACCTTTTCTTTGTAGAGCATGTCAGAGATGTTCACTCATGAATCATAATGGTCCATTGTGAGAGGTAGTAACACCATCTGAAATGGGGGGAAAACAGGCAGGGAGGGTTCAGTTGCTGTGGGTTTGTGCAGAGAGTGTGGTGCAGATGCAGGACAATACAGGGTGAGCCACAGGGTCCCCAGGAAGCCCGGCACTTGCGAGCATACTGAGTTTCTGAGAGGCACAAAAAGGAAAGATGTATCCTGTGGGGAAGAGAAGGCACTGAGACCCATCCCCACTACCCCCAGACAAATCCACTGTGCTGGCAAGGCAGATCCCACCCATGTGGGAGCTCCATCAGCAAAGAAGAAGGAGTTGAGGAATCAGAGAAGACAAGAGTTTTGTTGAGGTTCATCACTCTGCAGCTTCCAAGACCTTTCAGCCCACCTATCAATTGCAGAGCCACTGGCCTACCAGCCACCTAAGCCTGGCTTGTGTGAAGCCTGGGCTTCTGGTGATGCATGAATATAAAGTGCAGCCTGGGTAGTTCACAGTCTGGGTTGGGAGATCAGGGCCCAGGCAGGATGGTCCCTGCAGCACAGAGAGAGCTGGGAGAGGTGGCAACAGCTGACCTCCAAATGTGAGAATATTAAAGAGAAAAACCTTTTAGCCTGAGCAAGAGCTGACTTTGCCATCTGAAGTGATTTTAGATTTGATGACTCTCCTCTCCTGAATCTGCACCACTCTTTGGCAGAGTGGGACTGATTGCTGGTGAGGCAGGAGCCTCAGCAAGGGACTGGTGCCCTTAGGAAAGGCTAAGCAGGAGACACTAACAATTTAGCAAATAGAATCACATGACTTTAAAAAGTGATATAAACCATAACAAACTATTGATCTTGATTTTTTTCACATTTGCAATAACCCTGTCCCTGTTTTCAGTAAGGTGATTGAGGAATACAGAGCAGTATATCTATATTTGAAGAATTGTAGTGGTTTTTCTCCAGTGTCTCTTTCCAGTTGTATTAAATTTTCCATCAGTGAACTACATAAATAACACAATACATTGAAAACCTGGTTGATTCAGCTTTGTCTCGTGTTAGTCGGAATTAGTAAAATTGCTTTTCAGGAATATTTTGCAATATAATTTTCAGTATTTTATTTGTTAGTGATCTGATTTTGACAGGTAAAATTATTTTTAGGTATTTGCCTGATAGCATATGGAAGCAATATTGATGTATGGCTGAATAACAAGCTGTTATTATTAACCATGTGCTATCAGTCCTATAAACCATGCAGTACCCAGTGTGTTCTATGTTTCTGCTTGACTGAAACTTTTTAAAAGAGAATTCTGGAAAAAAAAAATTTATAAGAAACTCTTCCCCAGGAAGGCTGCAGTGTGGGCACTCACATCAGGAGGCAGCAGAGAGATGGGTGCAGGCTGCCCCACACCCACTGCAGTACCCTGTCAGAGAGGCAGTGCTGGGAAGATATCTGTGCCCTGCAACGTATACAGATATTGCAGCTTCTCAGCTACCTTTCAGCACCCCTGGAGCACAGAATTTGGAAGCTGTGGCTGGCTTGTGGCTGCCATGATGGGAGTTTTGTATCAACTTTTATTTATGTTGGAATTTCATGGTGGTGATAATGAAATGGGCAGTGCACATTCAAGTGCCCATCAACTGCATTGCCTCTTGTCACTTAGAGCTCCAATTATTTTGGTTATAGGATTCCTTGCCTGGTTTTTATTTCCATTGCACAAATAGTTTGAAGAATTTACACCTGAAGGCCTGATTCTACTGTGCTGACTTTCAGTCATACTTACTCTATTTTCAGTGTGGTGGATCTGGTATTGACAATTATTGACAATCCTGTAATGATGTTGAAACTTGACTCAAAAAGGAAAACTATCACGTTCAAAAGTCACCCTGCTGTTCAAGTGTGTAAGGGTAACCAAAGTTGATCTGGCTTGCTTCTTACACCAGGTACATTTAGGAGGAATTTTAGTGTGTAGCATGTTCATGATTGAAAATAAAAAGGCAGTCAGTAAAGATGACCAAAAGTGATGGCCGAACACAACATAGGCCAACCCAGTGCTCATGCAACAGTACTGAATTCCCCATCTACTCACTCCACAAATATTTTTGGCATTGCTTCCTCAACTGGCACAGTCTCTTCCAGGTGCAGTGTTCATCCTCACAAGGATCAATGATAGGCCTTACTCAATGTCTGTAACAGATCTTGCTTCCCATTCAGCAAGATTAATGAGCCAGTGGTCTGTGAGATCACAGCTGGGTTGCTGGTTTCAAGCACTAAACATGAAACTTCAACAATGAGTAAAGAGAAAAGGTACAAGATAATTTTATTGTACTGATGTTCTGATAATTATTATTCTCAAACTTCCACCCAACTAGTCTGTCTCATGGTACAAAGACAAAAATAAACAGAAACTAGTTTGGTCTCTCTTTTCATACATGGAGCCATAATAGGATTAGTGGAACACCAGCAGGGCAGCATAAGGCTGATCTGAAGGTCTGTATAGCCATCCCACACTGCCTAGTCCCTAGCTAGTAAATGGAAATATATTTGGGAAAAGCCAAGACATCAAAGCATGCCCCCAAACAAGCAATTGTTAGGGATACTCTTAAGATTAGGGCCTACATTGCTCATTTTTTTTTTCTATTGAAAGAATAGGAAAGAATAACTCCAGTCAGAGACCTTGTTCAACAACTGAAACATCTGGGTTTGGCTAAGCATAAAAGATATCCACCTCTGAATTACTTTCACAGCATGCACAGAAGAGCAAAGAAGGGAAGAAGCAGTCTGCTGTGTCAGCAAGGGGAATGAAAGGGTTTTTTACCCTAGCAGTGGAGGTACAGTGACTGAAGAATGGGCACAGTTTTTGTCTTAATGTTCTTGGCTTGGTTTTGGTGGAGCACTCCACCAATGTGTGCGAACTCTTGGCAGACCATGAGCCAAATACTGGCAGGAGCCAAATGCAGGCTGATCCTCACATGTGAGGTGAGTGCCGGGGCTGTGGGAGGAGGCAGGTGCTGGGTGCAGCCACAGGCAGGGGAGCAGAAGAGTCAGCAGGGAAAACAAACCACATATATCTCAAAATGTATCAAAAATATCTCAGAATCCTAGTGACATATCAATTCCTCCAGACAGTTCAGGGGATTTCCTAACAGCTGTCTTGAACCTGAAAGACTGGTACTAACTGATATAAATTTAATATTAAGCATTAATAGTTAATATTTATTTATTAATAAAATTTATTTATTAATATTATATTTATTACTATGGCTACTTAATTTTTTCTTTGATCATCCCTTTTTCCTCCTAGATGGTTCATTTCCTTTCCCAAGAAATAAACACACCATTATGTGAAAATACCGTTCATTGCCAGAAGTCTGTTTTTCTGTCCTGTTTCTGTGCTCCCAGTGAGCTTCAGTCTTCAGGTCCAGTGTGGTAGCTCAGGGACAAAGACCTTTGTTTCCCAGTTCTGAGAGGAAATATTTGTGTGTGAACTTCACAATTTGTGCTCACAATTTATCAGAAAAAAAATTAAACCCCATAAAATTGTGCAATGCAGTTTGTAATAACATCATACTTTGCAGAAACTGTTTATTACTTGTCTATTTTTAAAGTTATGCAGAGTAGGGGAACCCAACATACCTCACGTGGGCCATTTCTCTAATTGGGCGTGCTGGATACCAAAGGGGACTATTTACATTTGCAGCTGCTGGTAGATATGCTAAAATTAGACTAAATAAAAAATAGCAGCTGCATGGATAGAAATGAACCAAAGCTGATTCACAGATGAGAGGCAGCCTGGGGGACTCAGGCATTGCAGCTAGGTTTGACACAAAGGCTGGTCCAGTGTAAGATCCCTGTGCCTACAAAGACACAATAGACCATAATGGTAAGCCAAAACTATGTTCAGCTCAACCCAATTGCTGGGGAAATCCTTTCACCACCCTAGACTTTTTTTTTCTTTTTCCTCCTTTTTTTTTTTTTCTTAAACATGTGGTACAATGTCTTATTATGTAGGAACACGCTTTCATTTAACATGTCTGTCTTCTTCTATCCCCTCAGCCTCCCCCACAGACTTTCCTTGGACAACCACACTCATTGTGGCCAATGCCAAAAACAGCCCACTCTCTGCTTATGTCCAGTCCCATACTCCCTGCTAACTCCATGCCAAGACATTGACAGAGTGCAGGATCTTTCTCTGCAGCCATGTCATGGGCTGATTTTTTTAGTAGGATTCCCTTTCAAAATGCTAGTGTAGTGAAATTTCATGACCTCGTCTACCAGCAGCTCCATCACACATTGCTCCATGCATTATATTCAGATAAAAGGATATATTGTGGGATTTAAGGCGCAGTCTGTGTTATGGGGAGAAGGGCATAGAAAGGGCAGACTGCCCAGGCCATGCTTTCTGAACAGTCGAACTGGATTTTCCCTGGGCAGAAAACACAAAAAATTCTAACTGGTTTTCATAGGAAGTCTCAGCAAAATTGCTTCCAGCCACATTTGATTAAAAGAATTCTCTCTTGTCATAGTCAAGAGTGGGACTGTCCTGTTCATGGCAAAACAATATTATATGGGTTATACAGAATTCCTGTGTGGTGGGTTGGAGAAATCCATGTGACAGCACAGAGTCAGTGAAGATCTTCATGTCAGGCTCTTCACTCCCTGTAGCTTTTGTTTCTGGGAAGGTTTTTAGCTTGGACTCCTCACAAGCACAGCGCTTTGGAAGCAGTCCCACATGCACTCAGCACACCTGAAGTGTGACGCAGATCTTTTATCCCCAGGAAACAGAGAGAACATGCACAAAAGCAGTCTGATGTCAGGTCTCAGGCAGCTTTACTTCCACACTTGTGCAAAGTGGAAGAGAGTCTTCACCACCTTGCAAGGGCTCAACTATCCCCCTCTCTTCATCTCCTCTCTGCTTCCACTCCCAGGTCCTGCTGGGACATGGCCCGGCAGCCACATCACCTCTGCCAGTTTGCTCCAGCAACAGCCTCTTACCATTTGGCCTGTGCAGGACTGCACCAGCTACCGACAAACACATATCTAAGCGCTTCAGACCTAATTCCTGCTTGAACCAAAAGGATCAAAAAGCAAGACAGAGGTTACCAACAACTTAACTTGCGTTCAACTTCAAACAGCATTTCTGAGCAGATCCTTCCCTCACACTTCTCTGTACATCCACTCCTTACCCCGGGGTAATTTCCAGCAGAGCCTTGCAGCTGCCTGGCAGTCACTCTGCCTCTGCAGTGCAGCTGGGTTCCCAGGTTAAATACAGAGCCTTATAGGACAAACTGAGGACTCCTACTGGTAAAGGGCCCACCTCCATAGCTGAGGTAGCAGCACTTGGACTTCCTTCTTCACTGAGAAAAATCTCGTTTAAGAGTTATCTCCTAAATTCTACAGACTCACTCTCATTCTTTTATAAAATTCTTGGATTTGTTCTTATTTCCAGCTTTTGGGTCCAGCTTCAGTCAGAAGGTAGGACAAAGTCTTACTGCCCACCATGCTTTGGTGCTTGGACCACTCACTGGGAAAACAGGAAATATACAATAAACTTCCTTGGACTGAAGATGGAGATGAGCCCATATCTCCTATTTGGGGAAACTATTACATTAGAGAAGCAACAATTACTGGCTGCATACAGAAAGGACTGTCCAATGTGCATCAGACCTGGACACATAATGGGCAGAGTTTGATGCAACTTGGGAGTGTTCTGCCAAAAAACAAAGGCAGCTGTATTTAAGAAGAGGAACTTTTGGAACTACAATTTTGTTATGAGGCATCACAATTCCACTTAAACCTTCCTTTAGACAAGTCCCTTCCTTGCTGAGGCTTAAGTGTCCTGTTTAATAGTCAATGACTTTGCATGCCAAAGCAGCAGACAGAGAGGGGGCCCTGAGAGCTTTCCCTCTTGGCCAGTTGTAAACCACGCTGCAAACCTGTTTGGTAGCCCTTGTGTGAATGGGGCCTTTGTTAGCAACTGATGAGTAGGATGTTCAGAGAACTTGGGAAAGTATGCTTGGCAAGTAAACTCACCTAACTAATAATAAAAATACTCCTCAAATTTGCCAGGCTTTTTTGCCTCAGGTGAGAACAATAAAGTCAATGAATTGTTTAATGTGAGGAAATAATAAGAGAGGGAAGAGAAAAAAAGCATACTGTTCCCTAATGCTGTTTTGGAATTTCTCTTGTGTATATCCTCTTCTGGATTGACAATAAAAGCCTTTGGCATGCATCCTGCAGAGAAATCAAGAAGGATAACAGAAATATGTAATTCTGTTGAGAGCTATAGCCCACCTAAGCATAGGGATGGACTTTCTGATCTAAGGCATTTTTCATTTGTAGCTGGGGTGATTCTCTATCTGGCAGGCACATATTTGATTTTGAATGTCTTAACAAGCCAGAGTACTTTCATGAGAACACTCACAATGACATGGAGAGCTATTTCAAACTGCAATCCTCCTCCACAAGAGGCCCAGAGCAGGCACTAATTAATGTAATGGGTGTAGCACATACCTGCCTCTGGTGGGAAAGAACTGAGCCTGAGAACTGCATCTCTGCATATTCAACCAATACATTCTCCTCTCCGCAAAGCCAGAAGGCAGAAAATAATTTTAACGCTTAAGAAGAGGCATTTTCTCTGCATGTAAGGCAGGAACTTGATTTAGAAATGGTCCTTCTTCTGACCTGGACAACATTTCCACCATTTCCCCATCACTTTTCACTGTCACCTCTCAATTTAAGATACAGCAGTCCTGACAATTTTTAAGAGGCAGACATGTACTAAGAACTTGCAAATTAAAGCAAGCACTAAACTTGTTAGGTACTAATCTTGTGCTTTGGGAAGACTTATTTAATTCTTTGAGTTCTGCATCTTAAGTGACTCCTTACATAACTTACTATGTATTTTGTGTCTATCGACAGTATTTCGATAATCTTGGCTTGAATGAGAACAAATTTCTAGGAAGTAGTTTCTGTTATTCTACAATTCCTAGTTAAATACTAATGGATTCCCCCCCCCC